>JANHFT010007927.1:20357-34034 GCA_032467955.1 Pseudoxenodon macrops | reverse complement strand
CTTGTTTTCCTCCCTCAAAATTAAGGTGCGTCTTATACTCCGGTGCGTCTTATACTCCGAAAAATACGGTATATAAATAAATTGTGCTTTACCTATCGCATGAAAGATTTGTAAATGGAAAGATTAAAATATGATAGTCAATCTGTAATGTGTCCATTCCTGTAAAACCTTCCTCACTCAAAAAAAAAAAAAATCTAGCAGGAAGCAGATTAAAATGCATTTGACAAATAATTATTCAAAGGCAAGAAATTATCAAACAATTGAAGTGTCAAATTTCCTAAGATCATCAATCAGTTTCAAACATTGTTAATAAGTACTGGCACATGGTAACTGCCATTTCTCTGTAAATTACATATTGATTATTTATCATGTATAAATCTGATTTTGTAAAAACGAACATATTCTGTGTTTCCTATTTCCATAGTGAAACTGAACTCTATTGAAATTCTCAGAATTTTGCTTGTAAGAAAAAATGACATATTTCCTTTTTATTTTACTTTAACGTATTTGCCATAATTTAACAAACTCATTATTTGGTAAAATGTTCTGCTTAACTGTAATGGTTATATTAAAAAAAAATTAAAAGCAAAATAAAACCTTACTTTAAAAAAAATTCTAAATAGGCTGGGCATAGCTCACAATAACTTTGTATGTGTAACTTTTATGTGTAAAACAAATAAGAGGTTAGAGGGGCGTAGATATTACGGCCTGGAATGTCATGTTATTCAATGAACTTTGTTCAGGAGCAATTTCCAGTGGATTAGGCATTGGATCCACAGTAAGTATTTTGTCTATTTTTTGCTATTGCTTTGCCACAACAAAATGTGTTTTTTTTAAAAAAATAAAATGATTAAATAAAAATTAGTCATTTAAAAAGCAGGAAATTGAGGTAGAAAGTTCTGTCCATACAATCTTTAACCAGCAGTTAAAACTCAAGGAAAAGAAACTGGCTGACACAGTCAGATAAGAGGGAGTAATCCTGACTGCACAATTATGCATCTCCAAAGGGTGTGCCTACATCTCTCATAAGGTGTGCCTATGCTAAAATGAATCACAAAACCCACAGGAAAAGAATACAACCCAATTTCCCTGGTCCAGGTCTCACATGAGTCATCCCAACTAAGCACTATGGTATTAACATTGGATAAATTTGTAGTTTTTCATGATCCAAGACCAGAGGCCCTTTTACTCTCCTACTCCCAAATACCTCAAGGTAGGTGACTTAGTGCAAATAGCTGGTAAGGATAAATACAGCATTCTAAATGTTTTTTTTCAAATACAGGCAGCTTGATTTGGTAATAATTATGACGTTTGCAGTAAAATTTAGGAGATTGAACTTCTTCCTCTGCTTCAGTTGTCAAGAAAATTATTCTGTGAAAGAACATTTGCATACGAGGAAGTTTTCTATTGGTGCCAGACAGGGGTGGATTCTTTGCTGCCGGTTCGCTCAGGGTTGCACTGCATGTGCGCGCACAAAAATAAAAAGCTTCTGCACATGCACAGAAGCAAAATCCAAGATTTTCCCATGCAGACACCGAGGGAACCGGCTCTGTGACATCATCGCCAAGCTACTAACAGTTCTAAAGAACCGATTAGAACCGGTAGAAACCCACCTCTAGTGCCAGAGTAGAGATATATTCTGCCTCCACTTCTATGTGATCTCCGCCACTTCTTAATTTTCAGTTCATGCCATTTGTATTTATAGGTTACATGCTAAATTTAAAAATACGTTTAACATGAACTGCAGTTTTGCCCTCACTGAATATTTACTGAAGTAAGATGCACTGAAATTCCCAGTTTGATTTGAAGTCAGATCCACTGAAACTCTTCAGTTAAATTCTCAACTGAATGTTTAATAATTTAAGATGTAGAAAGATTTTGCCTAAACTATGACATTTGACCACAGGTTGTTGATGATAATTAACATGTAAAGTCTAAAAAGAATAAAATGCTAAGAGATTTCTAGAAAAGGGAGAGATGGAGAGATCCCACTTTGCTGTGTACAAGGATTGAAATTTACACTATGTTACTATCTTAAGAAGAACTTCTATGAAATGATGTATAGGTGGTATTTATCACCAGAAATATTGTCAAAAATGTATATGATTTTAACCACATAAGAAGGGACTTCTTATCACCTTTGGAGGACTTATAAAAAAAGCTAAAAATTGTTGGAATGAAACATACAGTATATTAATTTTTTTTAATCAAGTGATTATATAATGGCAATTGAAGTTATGTTTTACCTACATTTGCTATAAAAGAAGTCAGAAATCATTTTTTGTGTCTTTTTATTTCTATAGTTTTATTTTATTTTATTGTGCTTCTATAATTTATTTCTCTATTTTGTCTTCTCTCTCCCCTCCCCCTCACACACACCACCAGTAGGGGTTTTATTTTGTTAGTTTTGTTAGCTTTTTCTATTTTTCTTTTTAAAAATTAATAAAGTTATATTGAAAAAAAGTATGTCATGTGTCACATATGCTTGGAATTCAGGTCAGCTGTGGTCTAAATCTCATTTACAACACTTACTTATTCATTGGTGCTATGCAAATGAAAATATGCTATTGGAAATTGCTATAAAATATAGAGCAAGAAATATAGAGCTATAAAATAAAAATACAGAGACAGAAATTGACATTAGACAAAAATAATATGCTATGTCAGAGACATTTATATGTAGCAGGACTATTTGCTTGTATATATAAAAAGGACGTTGAGAGTCTAGAAAGAGTGCAGAGAAGAGCAACAAAGATGATTAGGGGACTGGAGACTAAAGCATATGAAGAACGGTTGCAGAAACTGGGTATGCCTAGTTTAATGAAAAGAAGGACTAGGGGAGACATGTTAGCAGTGTTCCAATATTTCAGGGGTTGCCACAAAGAAGAGAGAGTCAAACTGTTCTCCAAAGCACCTGAGGGCAGGACAAGAAGCAATGGGTGGAAACTAATCAAGGAGAAAAGCAACCTAAAACTAAGAAATTTCCTGACAGTTAGAACAATTAATCAGTGGAACAACTTGCCTCTAGACGTTGTGCATGCTCCAACACTGGAAGTTTTAAAGAAGAGATTGGACAACGATTTGTCTGAAATGATATTGGATTTCCTGCTTGAGTAGGGGGTTGGACTAGAAGACCTCTAAGGTCTCTTCCAATTTTATTATTCTGTTATTCATTTAAAGGTGCAGGAAACCATGGGCTACTGGAAAAATAGAGGGGTTAGGAAGGAACATATCGAGAGATCAGAAGACAGAAAGATAAGGCAGGCAAAGCAAATAGCCTGTTGTAGAAGCCGAAAGGAAGGAAAATTTAAACTACAGTGATTTCCAGGCAATGTACACAATCTGCCTTAGAAAAGCCAAACATGTTTTCCCAAGGAAATGCTTTTGGTGTGTGTATCGTGCATTATTCAGCAATCACACTGCAGTCTTTTGTCACTGGAAATACACACTTAATTTCCCAAGGAACCTTTTTTTGTTACAGTTGCGGGTACTTTGTGTGCTATGTAGTTCTGGGTACCTATTGGTTAATGCCCGTGACATGATTGGAGATACACAGGCACACAAACCAGCCCCCTCCACCACTGAGTGGTGAATTGTATCTTTTTTTTTTCCTTTTTCTTAATAGGCTTTTGAAGGCTAAGCACTTCCCCTCTCTAGTTGAGGCACATAGATCTCACCAAGGAATATGTGAGCTTATCTCATTTCCTGACTCACTTATAAGATTCAGTTATCATCTTCCGCTTATAAGCTTCCAATATTTCCCATCATTTTTCTCTCCCTTTTCCCCTTTACCACACATTAAAAATTAACTTGTAAGGGCAGGGGTGGGTTCTAATTTACCTTGCCGGCAGTTCTCTGTCTCCCACGCTGCGTGGGCGCGCCGGATGTGCGTGCATGCACAGTAGAAAAAAGGCCTGAATTTTTTTTTTAAAGGCTGAAAACAAGATGGCAACGCATGCGCAGTACTGGAAATTCGGCTTCTGCGCATGCGCAGAAGAAAAAAATCCAAAAAATTCCCAAAGAAAGATGTTGGTGCCCACAGAGCAACAGAACTGGCTCCGTGACGTCACCAGTGGCCTACTACCTACTCGGTAGAACCGGTCTGAACTGGTAGGAACCGACTTCTGTTGTAAGGAGAAAAAAGATGAACTAGCTGCACAAAAAACATTGACTGGAATCTCTAGGTTTGCTAGACTGAAAATACTGTACATCCGTCTTTGTCAGAGAAAGAGAGTTTCTGAGGCTTTCAACAGGTTGTCTTGTCCTCAGATTTCCTCGAACAATTCTTCTTGATAACAAGGGTTTTTCTTCCTTTTCTCTAATAGGATGGCATTTGGTACTGTACTCTCAAGAGTATGGTTTGGGAAGAATGTTTGGTCATTTTGAGAGGCTTCCAGTAAATCTGCAGCAGAGATTACTGAGGAAACTTCAGGAGAAAAGAAACATAAAAGCTTATCCCTCAGCCAATTCTCTTGGGACTTTCTAAAACCAACAGCTTACTTTTCTCTTCTCTCTCTGTGACATACGTACCCATAGAGACATTTTTCTGCAGTATTCTCAGGTCTAGCTGAACTAACCTTAACAAATCAGTCCCTAGCATCTGCTATGAGAATCCCAGGGGAATGCAAGACCTCCTCAAGCAGACAATCCTCACACAAAATAAATTCTTGGCCCTCTGCTTTTATTTTTTCCAAGGAACAGCAATACGTGTCAAATGGCGGTCCTTGAAATAGCTCTTATCAAGTGTTCTTCCCAGCCTCAGTTTATGAAGAAGGGGTAGGGAATGTTTGTTCTTTGTAAAATGGCTTGAGAGACTTTGAGCTAAACAAGAGTTTATTTACAATAGCCAAAATACATAAACTGCTTTCAGTGTTTGCTCTTCCTTCCTCAGCTAACTTCTGCCTCTGTTTTTTCTGAGCTGTTCCTTGAAACAAAGGATTGGCTAGCTCCTCCTTCTCCTAGATAATGTCCTCATTAGTCACTTGTAGCAATCTGCTAGAGTCCTCCAACTATTATTGTGCCAAAATAATTGCAATGAGGGCAGGTTTTCTGTCATTTCAGTGATGACTGGGTGATGCTATGATAAGCTGTAAGTCACTAGAGGAAATGGCTTTTGATAGACAGGAAATCAGTTTCACTACAGGCAACATCTGAAGGAAGACATGATTAAGAGTGTAATTACATTTGTATGTATTTGTGTGTATGGGTAAAGAGAAAATAACAAAACAGTCAACAAAATAAATTGTCAGCTGGTTTTGGCTATACCCCCTCTTCTGCCACACTAATAAGCTGTATGTTTTACTTTCACCAGCAGTTCCTTTTCAACAAAACCCCTACAACTCTGGGGGTCGTCCCACCATAATCCAATGCTATCGCTGTGGAGATACTTGTAAAGGCGAGGTGGTGCGTGTCCAGAACAATCACTTCCACATCAGATGTTTTACATGCCAGGGTAAGTGTTCAATGTTGCTCCAAGCTGAGACAGGATTGTGAACCTATTTAAAGTATATGATGCCATTTAGTGAGCGAAGAGAAAGGGTCAGAGGTTATGGTCCATTTATCTATCTATCTATCTATCTATCTATCTATCTATCTATCTATCTATCTATCTATCTATCTATCTATCTATCTATCTATTCAATTCCTATAGCCATCTATTTCAATCAATTATTCAGAGTGATTTACTATTCAAATAAGTATGCAATTAAAATATTTTAACCCAAATGTCTGTCTTAGTCCTGAAAACGTGGTGTTATGATTAGAAAGAAATACAGTTTAGTGCAAACTAAATTTAATGTCCCTGAGCAGTTGCAAAATGCCAATAAACAAATTCCTTTGGCTACAATATAGGTCAGTAGGTGGAGTTGATAGAATATACACATTTGAAAAGGAGGAACCTGGGTATAATTGGGAATTATATTAGGATTATAATTAGGAAAAGTTAGAAGGTTCTTGCTTAAAACTGGAGGTGTGCATTTAAATGTGGTCTGTTACTCATTCCTAAAGGATCAACAATGGTATTTTCATGAATTTACCTAGAGATTTTTAGTAGATGTCTAAGGACCTTCACCAATGTATAATTTCAAAGTTATTTTGGAAGAAGCCATGCCTGTTAATCTGATAAAAACTGTACTAAGAATGATCTCTCTCTCTGTCTCTCTGTCTCTCTCAAAAATTGTAAGCTAAAATAACCAAGAGATGCCCTGTAATTTCTGATATCAATCTTGAAAGAGCTATCCAAGTTTGTTCCACCATATAATAAACAAATCAAGGTGGGATTACTTTGGGCTTCTTTCTATACACTTTCCTCTTTATCAGAACGATTTAAACCTTTTCTTCAAGTCCCCCGTTAAACAGCTTATTCAATCTTTTACTTATGTCCAAGGTCACTTCTATATTTTCTCTGTCTCTTTCTCACATACACAGAGAACCTGTGTCTCTAGACATAAATGCAACTTCTAGCATCTCCAGACCATATGATAGTTGGAAGGGATACTAGAAACTGCAGTTCCCAAACATCTGCAGGACCTCAGGTTCCCCACTGCGTATTCTCTAACAGGCAGATAGATCATTTCAAATAAATGTGTATTTGTGTGTTGGTGCAGGCCATTGTGTTGACTGATGATAGACACAATAAGTGCTAGCTAATGTGGGAAAAATTCACTATTTAGTTAAAGTAACAGAAGTGGTGAATTAGGAGAGGGATGCATCTCTTGTAATTCATGTTGTACTCTTTATAGATCTGGTTTACTACCCCTTAGAACAGCTGTTTCAGATAAATGCAATAAGGAGCCCACTCACATCTGTTCTGGGTTTCATTTTTTGACTTCTTTGCTTTACTCCTCCCACTCACCCTTCCATCAGTAAGGCAGGGACATAATTTAGTAATTCACAACATTCAGTTTTCAGCAGAAGGCAATTTAGTCTCCAAATAGGTTCAGGATCACATGTGGCAGTTGAAAACTATCCCAAATAATGGAAAACAGGACAATGGGAAGGAATTCCAAAGATAGCCAAGAATTTTGTATGCAGTATCACATATGGCTCCTGTCAGTCAAAGCTTCATGGCAGGAAAATGAGGGCATGCACTACCAGTAGTACATGAAAAGCTAGATGAAAAGCAAGCATATCGGAAAGTAATGTCTATTTGGTCCTGCAGGCTGTTTTGGTATTTACTCTGAAAAAGGAACAAGGTGTTCTTAGTTATTAAGTAAATATTCAGAAAAGGAAAAGCCTCATAGGAAAACAAAGCATTTTTTGTTCTGTTTTTATTCATTACTTTATGCAATGTAAAAAAATCCGAAATGCATTTTGGAACAAAATTCCTTCCACAGGGATAGTTTGAAAATGAATTCAACTTATTATACCATTACATAAAACACAAGGAATAGCTATTTAAAATACCAGCCAAATGTTGTTTAAAAGGGTTATTAACCAAATATATATATGATTTGAAGTGCCATTTTCATATAGAAGCGGCACAGCACATTCTAAGTGTGTTTCATAGGAATTGTTCTTTGTATGGTTTTTTTTTATGTAATTGTATAATATATCCAATTCATTTTCAGATTGCTCAAGGAATTCTGTCCCAACCTTGCTAGAAGTTTTTGCAATTAAATTAAAAACAAGGGCAAAAATAGTCTTTCTGTGAGATTTCATGACGTTTCCTCATATTTAAATCTTTAGGACAATCAGGAAGTTGCAGCACATACGTATTTTGTGTCCGCCTCTATCTCAAGGCAGAACTACTCAAGGAAATTCAGTCAAAGGTGGTTAGCAAGCTATTGTAGGCTGTAATAGAACTCACATCAACTGACTGGCCACCTACAAAGTCTCCATTCAGAAATCCCAGGATGTTTTGCCCTATAAATAGAAAGACACCTGCTTTTCCATCATGCTATAACTCTTCCTCCTGCTGTTTGCTGACAAATGAGAAGAAGCTTCACAGCCAGTCTACCAAACTAAGATTGTTTGACCTACTATGTACATGAGCATATTTCTTTGACCTTTGCCACCACCTCCTTTTCCTGGGATCTTAAGAACCTTAATCTGGTGCTTCTACATAATAGAAAGCCATTAGATTATCCCCACCCACCCGCCCAATGGATCTCACAAAGATCATGCAATTGATTATTTGTAACACTGGGTGTTTATGTATTGCCCAAGTTGTCCTTAGTGATCCAGAACAGCCACTGAAACTGAGATCTAATTGTATATTATATTTCCAAACCACCAAAGAGTAGGTGCAAGTTGTTTTAATTGTGATGAGAAAGGATGCATGCTGATGTAAACAAGATTTTAGATTAGAATTACAAAACATGTTTGAATGCAACGAACAAACATGCATAGATCAAAAAATTAACCAAGTGGGAACAAATTCAGTGCACTGGAACTTTTACATGCCAAGCCCATGAAGAAAGTAGCTCCAAAGAGCATTTGTTCATATATACCAAACCATTTTTATCCCTTTTTTTAAGAAACAGCCTTCTGCAACATTTAAAAAATGCATTGCTAGCATTTCCCCCCGAGTTGGTGTACTCAACATTGAAAGTAAATGTAATCTCATTCTGAGAATCTTTTACAAATATTCAATAAACAAACCATAGTAAATGAAGAGATCAACAGCAGTTTATCCTAGAGAAACCCAGGTGTGATATTTTTTATGTTGCATACACATTCACAATAGCTTACCACTGATCTTAATCATAATTATATCTGAGGATAAAAAGAATGCACAGACTACTTATTAAAAGAAGTCTTCCTTATTGCAGGGACATAGAATTATTATCACTGTTGTTGCATGATGGGGACATATTACTTATTCAAATATATAGACACACCCATCTCCCAAAATCAGTCTTCTGTGGTTGCGATTGGGACTTTCATTGAGGAAATCTATTTCTACAGTCATTGTATCTTGTATCTTGTATTTTTATGTACACTGAGACCACATGCACCAAAGACAAATTGCTTGTGTGTCCAATCACACTTGGCCAATAAAGAATTCTATTCTATTCTATTCTATTCTAATAGTAAGAAATGCACAATGCAGTCTTCAAAAAGAACTGTACTAACTTATTTCACCTTGTGGAAGCAAAAGTTAATCATTGTACTACAACATGTTAATTTGCTGGCATCAAATAGGAATAACTCTGAACAGAGATTAACTTGTCAAAGCTCTGTACCAAATATCTGAATTTAGAACAATGTGGGCCATAGCAAAACATGAATTACAACACACATATGATGACATAATCTTGCAAATGCCATAATTGCTTACCTACCTCCAGACTGTCTGATGCAAATATGAAATCTGCATTTTCCCTCATGCACATGTCATCACTTTCCAAAGCCCATGAATCTTGATCAGAACTGTTCTAATGTTTTCATTCTTAGCATTTTAGGCTCACTGCTGGAATGTATTTTGGAGCACTGAAGAAGAGAAAAAATTATGGTCCTTCATAATCAATTACATTATTGCATTGTTTTTAGATATGGAAGTAAAAATATAATTTATGGACAGTATAGTTTTCTAATTAAGATTAACTGTATCTGAAAGGAAGCATATGAAATAAATAAGGCTACAGGACTCAGCTGAGAAAAGGAACTACAAGACTTTGTTACAAACCAGGAGGGGAGATCATATAAACACATATTGGCAGATACCTCCCAAAGGTTCCCTGCAGGGGGCGGGGATTATTATAATAGGCTTCCAGCAATCAGACTACACCTTGTAGGCTGAACCTTAGTCTGTCCAAGAAATTCTTCCTTCAACTCACTTTTAGGCATGGGGGGGAAAAGCAGGATCTTGGACCTTTGAATCTTTTTAGCCAAAGTTCAGAAATACAAAACTTTTGAAGTACCCATTAAACACAAAGAGCAGCTGTGTAACTCTGCAGTCTTCCATGTGAAGAAGAAGAGGAATTATTTTATTAAACCAATAAACTGAAAGGAATGTATTGCAGAAAAGGGAATACAGGAAAAAACAAAATGTATTGTATAGTTTAATTTCATGTAAAACATACAGCTTAAAATAATAAAAATCAGTTCTCTATTATTGTTCTTCTTCTGTGTCATCTTATTCTTATATATATACATATATTTTAAACTCTTCAGTTCTTGCACTAATGGGTTTGAATAAATGCAAGTCAATACCAGGTAAATCATTAATTTTTAAATATACGTTCTGCCATCATAGTTCAAATTAATAATGTTCCTCTCACTCTGAAAGCCCTAAAGGGCTTCCTAATATGTTTCAGTCCTTTGAACATCACATCATGGTGTGAAAAGAAAAAAAATGTTCCACTTTGTGGGTCCTTGTATATTAGAAACAGTAATGCTCTCTGGGCATCTCCAAAAATGAGCAACAAACAGTGTCCCAAGGCAGAAGTAGATTCAAAGCACTACAACAACTAAGACCAGATCTCTCATTCCTTCAGTCCTCCTGACATATTTACTGTATAAAATAGCTTGCTAGTTTTGCAAAATATACACAATTTAAATTTAAACAAAATTGGACAAACTACTAATTATACACTTGGGGTGGCTTTTTTAAAGATTCCAGTTTGTTATTTCCAATGTGTGTTATTTCCAGATTTCAGAATGAATTTTGTGGATTTTATTCAACACAGCCTTTGAGATTGGCCTCAGATAATGCAAAAGTTCATCACTGCTATTCAAGCTCAGTGAAAATTCAACTTTCAAATTAACATTTGAAAGGGAAGGAAAACCTCATCCCATGCTAAATCACAATAAAGGGATAATACTGTCCTTCCTTCCTTTCAAAGTTGTTGCACAGAGATCAAAATTGTGAAGCTCTTTGAACATTTGCTAAATAAATGCATTATATTGTTGTTGTTAGTATTAGTATAGTGAATATTATGATCTATTCCATCCATAATTTCATGCTTATTTTTTCATATACTACACCAATGAAAGCACATTTATGTGTATTTCTTATTTGAATGTTCTAGCCCACTTATTAAAATAACATGTAAAATAGGAATCTCAACATTGGTAATGCAAGCTATTTGTTTGTTTTGAGGAAATAAGTTAAGTAAGGTCCAGAATGTGTTGTTCCCAGAAAGGTATATACAACAGCAATATTACTCATCAGATGCACCTTCTTTCTTTTTTTAATCTTCCATTTTTGAAAATACCAATAGCAAGGAAACATCTCAGCCTTTGAACTAAATGATGTTGAAGAACATAGAAGTTAGTTCCAAGGAAATATCTTTAGGAGTAGCCTGTAATATTTTTTTAAAAGGTCAATGCAACATTAGTATATCTAAGCTAAAAAGATTAGCAGGCTTCAAGGATAAGGGACATGAATGCTCTAATTTCAAATATGGGCTAGCATCCTGAAATGGCTTTCTTCAAAAAATATGGGGGTAGAACAAGATTCCTCTTCCAGGTAAATATTTGCAGGATTCTTAGGGAGGCCTTTAATTCACTCATGGTCATGTATGTGATTTGCAAGGTTTTCCACTGAATCCCTTCCAATTAAGGTTTTTGGTGATCAAAATATAAAAAATATGAAATTAGTGTTTCATATTTAAATTAGTGTGTTTTGTTTTGTAAGGGTATATAGCTTCCATGTACATACATGGAATGTATGTACATGGAATATAAGGTGGATGTGTGATTAAAAACATCTCTGGAATATACATCATTAGCATACAGGTACAGGATACAGGTTAACAAAACTCAAAATACATAGAAAACTATCACATAATGACCCTTTTGTGTGGCATCCTCTTCTGGAATGTGGATGAACAGTTGTTTTTTTATTCTTGCTTTTCAAATCATTCCTAAGGCAGAAAATTCAAAGATGCAGTTTTTCTTTGCATGCAGCCTGTTGCCTGCTCATTGCAGTCATAAATCGATAAAATTCTACCTAGCCCTGAAGTGATCCAGTTCAGGAAAAAAATAATTCGATCCACTTGAATGTTTAAATTGGTCTATCAAAGGTTTCAAATTGAGGCAAGCTTTCAGTTTTTCTGAATACAGAAAATAGAGGGAGGGAAGAAGGGGGAGAGATTTAAAGAAGTTTGAATGCATTTAGCATAGATGTTCCAGATCAAGATGTAAATGTTACATCTAAATTGAGTGAGATTCCCTCCTGCCTACTTGGACATGCTTTTAAGCTTGCCTCAAGTCTCTGGGTGCCAGAAAGAAGTTTTTCCTGTACTTGGTGGGCCTTCAGCTGGCTGCTTTTGAAACTGAAGGACTTTTAGTAAAAAGTTGGTTCTTTTGCTATTAAACTCCCTCCAGAGACTGGAAAATGTAGATTCTACATCCAGCAAGTAAGAGTGTGTTGTAACAATAAATTTTAGCAAAGTTGTTAAGTACTGTAAGTGGGGTGGATTGTTTATGGATTCTTAAAAGCTTACTCTGAATAAGAGAAGAGGTCAATCAGAACAAGGTCACCATAGGTATTGAGGGCATCTCAGAAATAAGCCTCACTAAGATCACTTAGGATTTGCCCCCAATCTAACTCAGAGAATTCTGTATGAAGAAACTGAACAAGAGTCTAAATCGGTGATTCTGTCTAAAGGTAAACTCCACAGCCAATTGAATTTCCTATGCAAACAGGCCTAGGCCTGTGCTGCAATTCCTTGGGCTTTGCCTAGGCACAACTTTCCCTGAACTCTGGGGGTCTCCCTTCAAAGAAAAGTTCAGAAAGCCTCTTGGAGGCCTCTGATAGTAGGCCACCCTTCTGCTCCGCTTAGCCTCTGAGAGGCACGACCAACACTTAGCATCTCTCACCACCCAGGCTCCCTTGGCACCCATCGATCATGGCTTGAAGGTGGAAAAATGGCTTTGGACCTTTGAATGCGCTCCAGCACTTAGGGATCGAATCGTCCCGGGGCCAAGGCAAGCTCACCAGTTTGGGGACAAGCTTGCTGGCAATAATGGCCGCCATTCGCCTCAAAGGTTCCTGAGGTGAAGAGCTACTGCCCCGCAGGAGCAATGGGCGCGTCCGTGTGTGTGTGTGTGTTGTGTGTGTGTGTGTGTTGGGGGTGAGTGTGTTTGCCCCGGCTTTCTTTAGCAACGCCCGTTTCGAACCCGCGCTGGCAACAGCCGCCAACCAAAGTTAGGAGCGGCGGCGAGGGCGGCGGCGGCAGCAGCAGAAAAGCGCGGCGGCGGCGGCGGCAGCAGCAGCAGCAGAGCCGCCAGCGAGGGAAAGTGTTAATCAGGAGGTGCGGAGGTGGGGAGAGAGGCGCGCGCCGAGCGCAGCTATTCACTCGAACGTCACTCCGGTTACAGGGGGTTAGTGAAGTGACTGGGGCGCCTGGGGAACTGGAGGCACTCACGAGCCGGGCTGACTCCAGTCAGGTATTCTATATACACCCTGAGCAATGTCTCCATTAGCGCGCGGCTGCCGCTGCCGCTCCCTCCTCCAAAGCGAACCGCGGCGGCTGAGGCGGAAAGAGGCGGCCCCCCTTTGCCATGGACAAGCCCTCGCCCGCCGAGCCTAGGCGCAGCCCGGCGTGATCGCAAAGTCCGAGGAAGGAAAGAAGCCGACTTCTCCGGCTCTGCCTTTTCGCCTCCCTCCGCCTCCCCACCAACGCCACGTCCTTAGCCTGTCTTTGGGCAGCAAAAGCCGTCTGGAATAAGAAGGAGCCGCGAGCTGGAGGTGAGAGCAACGGCCGGTGATCAATCATCCAGCGTTGG
>JANHFT010007927.1:8277-20257 GCA_032467955.1 Pseudoxenodon macrops | reverse complement strand
GAAGCCGACTGGGTCGGAGAGTACAACTTTCGTGGGTATCAGCGGAAAGTGGGGGGGGGGAGAGACAGCGAACCGCGTTTGCTGATCTTTGTTAGGAAAGTTTGGCGGATTCAGAGAAGTCCCGCTTTGCGTTCAGCCTGTGGGGATTGGGGGAAAGTGTTGGTGTTAAGGCTCGTGCGCCGGGGGGGGGAGACTTTTCCAAGTGCAGCCCTTTCCTTGCCCACCGAGGAGTGAGTGGATTCAATACGGGTTATACTCCCCGTTGCGGGAACGAAGGGGTTGCGAGCCCGTTTTGTGTTGTCGTTTTCTGAAAGGTGGTTGAAATCGAACCCAGGAATTCTTACTGGAGAGAAAGTGGTCCTCTTTTACTCAGGGGTGACGGCGCGACACTCTGCACGTGCTCGGGAGACCCTTCCGTTATGATTTCGCAACTCTGGGCTAGGTCTGCCTAGATAGCGGGACAGAGAAGGAGATCCCGGAAGGCTTTCGTCGCAAAGAAGCTCATTGGGCTGAAGTTATTCAGGGGTTGCCCCGCCGAAGAGCGCAGTGTAGCTGGTGGTTTTGCCGCAATGTAAAGCCGCGAAAGAAAGGTAACCGGGGGGGGGGGGTCCCGGTTGTTACCTACAATGGTAACTGAACCCCACCTGGTTTTGAGCTAACAGGAGTTTTGTTTTGCTTGCAGCTGCTCTGTGACATTACTGCCCATTACGCCGCCCTTGTAGAAGAGGTGTCCAAGGCGAACGCCTCAAAAGTTCCGCGTGGAGCTGCAGCCGGGGCGGCAGGGCGGGGGAAGGGAAGGGGGCGAGGAAGTCCAAGAGTCCTGGACGGGCAGATCTTTAAAAGCAATCGGTGCAATTGGGACGGTTTCGTCCGAGGCAGCCACCGGCTACTTCACGTTCAGCACCATCTTAAGTGAAGGATACCTCTTCGGGTCTGCAAGAGGCTTCAGAAGCCCCGTCAGCCCTGAAATAAACAGTGGGAGAAGGAAGGCAGCTTCTCCAAGGTCTTACCTTAGTCTTCTTACTCATCAGGACACCCGCTGGCTTCCTTTGGAGTTATCTGTCACGTAAATAAATTCAGGACCACAACTCTCCTCCCCACCCCACCCACCGCTTCCCCCCCTCCCCACACACACACACACACACTCGCGTCATTTGGAGGCCCGAGATGAGAAATGGATAGGAAAACCCCAGTTCGTAATTTAATGCTCGTGGACGAATTGCGGAGTGCAATCCGGATTGAAGCCTTTACATTGAGAACTCGAGGTAGTAATTTCTAGGCAGTTAAGATGAATGACGGCTGGAATACTCCGGTGCACCTGGCCTGATAAGACAGGCGTTTCTCTTGCTATTCTGCATCTGCCAGCCAGATCGCCCCCCTCTGACATCTTGCAGAGCACCTGTCTAAACCGCTGGGCCTGTTCCCGCACTGCCTCTAGGTTTCAACTATTTGGGCGGCGGGGGGGAGGGAGAAAAGACACTTAGAGACATCTGGTTTTATTTCTTAAAAGGAAAAAGGAGTAAACAGAAACATGCGCGCGCAGCGAGATCCTGCAGACGTACCCACGTTTCCCTGCCTCTTCCTAAGGTAGAAGGTATAATGGATCATTTTCGCCTTTCTTTAATATCACTTATTCATTTTGGAATTTAATTTTGTTGTTGTTGCACTGCAGATAGGCGAACTTTTGTGCTGGTGGGGGGATGTACGGGGGGGCGTTCATTGGTCTTTCTAGAACTCTTGTGTCTTGCATTAGTTGCGATTTGGTATTTAGCGAATTCTACCTGCGAAAGCGCGCCGCCAAATATTCCCTAGGATAGGCGGGTAGGTAAGATTTTTTCTCCGGAGTTCTGTCTTACGGGACACTATAGCTTGTCACTGTTCCTGCCTCCTCTAAAGGTTGGGGTGAAGGCGATACGGACTACGACTCAGGGTAAGAAGCCCAATAGCTGTGAAGGCGATTTTTTTTTTAATGGAAGCCGGCTGGAGAAAGTAAGGGAGCGCTTCAAACGCATCAGACTACAGTGCCCATCGTCCCCAGCGGCAGTGTTGGGTATAATGAGACTAGAAGTCCTCACATCTGAAAGACTAGACTGGAGAAGGTGACAAATTTGGGGGGGAAACGCTTTACAAGGATTGGCATTCT
This sequence comes from Pseudoxenodon macrops, assembly GCA_032467955.1. Classification (NCBI taxonomy): domain Eukaryota; kingdom Metazoa; phylum Chordata; class Lepidosauria; order Squamata; family Pseudoxenodontidae; genus Pseudoxenodon; species Pseudoxenodon macrops. The sequence continues at coordinate 18,114 of JANHFT010007927.1, read as the reverse complement.
TTACCCCACAGTAGGACTCGTTTCTGAATTCTTAGCGCAGACCGCCGTCCTTTAACTTTCTCTGGATAAGACGAGGGTAATTTTCTAGCAGTGGACACCGAAATACGTCCCTGCCCTGCCCTCTAAAACTTCAAAAATCGGACTCCGGCGACTTGACCCCCAAGTCAATCTTTCTCAGAAGAAGGTGCTACGCTGTACGCAGAAGCGGGATCGATTTTTACATCAACCCCAGCGCCAACCTGGCAGCCAGCCTTCAAGCAACAGGAAAAGAAGCAAGTCGTCTAAGGCCAAGACTTCGGAGTGAACGCTCTCCTTCCGAAATCGGCGGCAAAGATTCCCCTCCCAGACTCTGGAGCAGCGCCTAAAGGAAGGCACTCTTTCGGGGTTGGGGAGCGAGGGCGGCCTTCCTTTAGACAAACTGGGACACGCGGCTAAGTCCCAGGACAGGAAGGCGGCGGGACGAGACGAGTACCTAAATCGGGGGTTGAAAATCCTCGCGAAGTTCTCCCCACCTCCAAGGTGTCTTGCCTGCCCTTCCTCCCTCCTTCTCCTAAGTGCCGAGTCAAAGGTTGGGCTACTTTGGCGATCAGAGAAGCTGCACCCCCACCGATCCACCCAGGTGCCCCCCCCCAGTGAACCCTGCGTGTTGTAGTCCACAAACCCACTTAAGACTGGGCTTGGTTTAAGAACCCTTCCGCGTTCGGGGGTGGGGGTGGGCCTTCTCGTGGCAACTGGGCTTAGCTTCGTGGATTCGAAGCAGCCTCCACTTCAACCGACCTCTCCCGAGACTTAACATTCTTCGGAGTTAAACTGGTTGGAAGGATTGCTTCAGGCGCCTCGCGAAGGCCTCCCCTGCTGTTTTCCACGGTAGCTAAATTGGCGGTCCCGCTAACTCCAGTTTCCTTCAATCGCTCTCATAGAAAAGGAACCGGGAAGATTTGCGCTTCGCTTTTCGTTTTAAGGAAAGTTACCATCCGTTTCGAGCTCCCAGAGAGAGAGAGGTTCGGTTGCTTTTGGGAAGTGGGGACCTCTGAGCACCTGGAGAAAGGGAATAAAAAAGAACCCCTTCTAATGTCATCTAGATTCCCTTACTTACTGAGAAGCGTGCCTCTGGCGATCCTTAACCCAAATCAAACAACACACTGCTCGCTGGCTAGATAGGATGACCTGATGCAACCGACCCGGGGTTGTGTGCTGCTGCGCGCCAAGAGCCCGGCAAACCGCTTGCAACGATTCCGGAATCGCCAATGCGGGCTCCGCGGCGCCTAAAAAAGTGAAAGTTTCCCTGGAGGAAACGCGACTTGCCTCCTCTCCCAGAGGAATGCTTCTCTGTGCCAACGCCAATGCCAACCGACTTAGCCCTAGCTCTCTATGGATCAGCCCGTGCTTTGGGTTCCCGCCCCTCCCGCGCCCTCCCCCTCTTGCCTTGTCCGACACAATCTGGAAAGTTGCCCTTGCGCCTTGCAAAGGACGCAGGCTCCAGAAGACTGCCTGCCTTTCCGGACTGCAGTGTTTGGAAAGGCCTCCACTTTTGCTACCGCGTAAGATATGAAAATGAAATACACCAAGGCCGGCTTATTTAGGGAGGGGAAAGTAAGACCTTCCAGAGATCGAAACCTTTATTCTTAAGGTCCTAAGTGCCCCTCACCCCCCCGTTACGCATTCTGGGGAAATCTCTCCAGCTGCTCATTAGATGTATTTATTCTCTCGTAAAAGCAGCTGGGGAAGAAACAGGGCGGGGTAAATAAAAAGAAATGGATCCAAGACAGCTTCGTTTCCCCTCCGTTTGAAACTCACCTTCAGTCGCTCTTTGCCTCCCCTTCCCCCTTGAATGAAGTTGGACTTTCAAATAACGCGGAGAACACGGTGGCTACTTGGAGATCCGCCTTTTTAGTGACTTCCTAAATTACGGAAATTTAATGAAATGTACTGGCTTATGGACGAAATTAAGAGTGCCGGCTCTTCTCCAGGTAAAGGCAACTGCTGGCACCGGGATCCTCTTTTCCAGAGGCGCGCTTGGGATCGGGGCCGTCTTATTTTGGAAGGGGCCATTATTGCGAAAGCTCAACCTTCCTAGAGCCAAGCTTTTGCCTCGGTAAATTACAGCAATTACGCAGCAGATAGGATTATATGAGGTGTACTGCGGTCTCCAGATAGTCATCCATCACCCTCAACCGAGCTGTCAGAGCGGGCAGATTCGTCCCTGGGAGGCACCAAGTCTTCCAGCTGGGGAGAAGAAGGGAACATCGTCATTAATTAGAGTGTGACCCTGGGGCTATTCACATGTCTGAACCCAGGCAAGCTCTCTGAGCAAGTCTGCACTTCTGCCCTCCCCTCCCTCCACCCCAGCTGCCCTTCCCACTACAAATACACCAGGAGGCTTGCAAAACTCCCGAGGAGCTGGTTAGTTGCCCATTGCAAGATCTCCAAGCCCAGGGACTCCTCTTTTGAAAGAATTGTTTCTTTCTCCTGCCCTTCCTCTCCCAAAGCACACACACCTGGAGGAGAGGTGGGGTGCCTGGATCTTAGCAAGGAGGCCTAAGAAAGAGGGGAAAAAGTGGAGGGGTAAAGGAGAAGCAGTGTGCTTTGAAGACCTCCCATCCTTGCAAGAATTTCTAAACTAGAACTAGATCTACCAATTGGCAGAATGGAGCCGGTTGACCTTGAGCTTCAAGAAAGGGCAGCCACATAAAATTTACAGTTCTTTTTCATTTCTGACAAAAAGAAAGGAACATGTTTGTGGGATAACAGCATCTCTTTCTTTTCTTTTTTTTGTAGCAATGCCCTAGGTTTGGGATGAGGAAGGTAGGTGTCTTAAACTGGGCCTCACCTAAGTAGGTTCAGACAAATTCTCTTGGATTTAGAGTCCCTGTGTGCCACTGTTAAATGACTTTAGGCTCAATAAAAATGGCATTTAACCCTGCTAAGGGCCCTTAGTAGGTTTCCTGAACAGACTATTTTATATTTAGCCCTTAAATTACATTCATCCAAGTGTAAGGAAGTGGTGATGATTTAAGGGCATCTTTGTATATCTGCTCACTTGGAAACAAATGGTTATTTAAATAAAGGATTACTTTAGGATTAATAATAAACAGGATGGGAATAAATGTTGGGGAAGGGGAGGGCAAGCAAAGACATGCATCTGTGTACATCTGTACTGCTACTCCCCTCCAGCAGTTACTGAGATGCCATTTTCCCACACACACACACACACACACACTTTTATCTTGAACACTCTTCCAAAACTTCATGGGTTGACCCAATATGAGTCTCAATCTATCTTTTTTTTTATCTGGGATGTAAGTCCAGCCAAGCATGAGTTCCTAAGCATGCATGCTCAGTAATACAAACATAATCCCCAAATGTTCATTGTGTAGTAAGATTCCAGCCTAAGAATCCCCCAAATGCTTTAAAAATCTAGGGATGGTCTTTTGAACTCCTGCCTCCTGGGTTCTCCTATTGAAGTATTCATTAATACAGAAATTCCAACTCTATTAAAATTAATTAGGCATTTGGCTGTTGACATCAGTGAAGCCTTTTTGTAGCAGTGGTGTTAGTGATTTAACCTAACCTCAAATCCAGAGGGCTTGAACAATTATTCTCATTAAATGTGAAAATACTGTACAATAACTAAACACTTAAATGTATTTAATATTCAGATAAAAAAGGCCTAGCAAGAGGTTTGAGAATAATTATCAGTGTTGAATTTTGGAAAATATTTAGCATGCAAACCAACTAAATTTGGACACAAATTACAGACAGTACATTAGGCATGTTTTGAGCTTATAGTAGGGTGGTTTTTCTCTTTTAGTATTCTTTGTGTGGCTGTAACATCTGATCTAACGCTTCTACCTTTTCCTGCTTCCCACTCCCCAGTTCCATTTTGGCTATGTTACAGTCTTAGCCAGATCAGACAGAAGCATAGAAGGTGCCTATGTGCAGCATAAGTTTGATAAAATTGGGTTCGGTTCCCTACCACTATCATGGATTAAGCATCTGGTTGGTTCTAATATGAGCAGTGCCAAATTGTTGGTTTTGAGGGCTCCCTCCCATCCTATGGCTCTGCATTTGAAGAGTTTTCCATTCTTACTGATATAAAAATGTTAAAGCTTAAATCATCAGGCTTTGTTTGGAAGGGGAAAGAATGCTACTTTTGCTCATTAGCACATTCTATGGTCAGGTAGAAGTCTAGAGCTGTGATGAATGTCATCTAGATTTAGATGGGACAGAACTGAACTTTGCAAAAACAGAATCAAAGTTTGCTAGACATAGATGGTGAACCTTCACTCTGTCAGAGAGACAGAGAAAAACATCCTTATTTTTTTAATTGCTTCTCAGCATCATTTCAAGCATGAGGAAGATTACAGAAAGACATGAAGAACCCTAAAACAAGAGTAATAAAGTGATTTCCATCCACTCACCAGATTCCAGCTGATAATTTATGCTTGTGATAAATAAATCAAAGGAGGTCTTGAAAAGCAATATAAAAAGCAGACACAAAAGCCTAGAAAACCAGTTCTAAAAGACCCACTTGCAGGTCTTGGATATGGTGTCTTGCAATAAGAAATGAAAACTTACCAGTTGCAATAAGTATTTTATCAGAGCCTCACTTACACACAGACCAGCACTGTGTACAGATGCTGGTCAGAACAAGTCAGAGCGAGTCGAACTGAAGAGATCAATGTATCAAATCCCAAATCTCTTTCTCCACCTTGCATCTACTAACAAGCATCGCCTTTTGCCTACGAGGTCGGGATGATAACACTGTCCTACCTTGCAGGGATCCATGTTTAAACATCAAATGCTTTTGACTATTGGGCAAAAATGTCACCAGTCCTTCGAGGTATTAGCTAAAAGCTGTGGACCAGTATATCAGACTTGATCAAAGGTAGTAGTTCCGTCCTTCCATAACGGGAGATAGAAATCCTCACCACCTGACGTCTTTTAGATAACTCCCTCCACCCACCCACCCACCTCAAAAGTGCCTTTTGAAACAACTCCCAGCCTCCTAAAACAGCGGGAAGAGAGAAAAGCCTGCTCTGAATGGGGGCGGCGAGAGCTGGGGCTAATGGGCTCATAGGATCGGAGGCGAGGGCGCGCCGGGAGAGCAGGGGGTCTCCTCTCGGTGCGCTTGGCTGTCAACGCCGGAGCTCCTTTCAACTGTTGATTTAAAAGCGTTGCTGGCGCGCGTCCCTTGTCGGCCTCGTTTGTAAGTGGGACTGATGACTACAGGGCGGGGAGGGAGAAGCGGCAGGCAGCTGCTCATTAATTAATTTCTAATTAAAAGTGCTTACCACCCTTCAGTGATCCAGCGCCTGCGCGCCAGGAACCGGGGAGGGGGGGGAGTCCGAGCGTAACGTACATTCCTTCTGCTCCGAAGTCTTCTTTTTTTTCGGGGCCGCTCCGGGAGCTTCGCCCTCGTGTGGCTCTCTCGGGGCGCCATAGACACCGGCCACGTTGAATTTGGGCCTCGTTGCAGTGACCCCCGGGCGAGACGGTCGCCCCTCCAAGGAGCCTAACTCTGAGCTGTTCTGCGCTGCCTTGGGCGCCGCTTGAATCGCAGTTATCCCAAAGGGGAACCCACAACCCAAACAAAACAGACGAACCAGGGGAAGCAGGTCCTGTGGGGCCTTTCAGATGGTACTGGACTTGACCTGCGGATGGAGAGAGGGGTCATTTTTCGCAGCTCCCCGCCTTCCAGTGTCTGTGAATGGGCAAAATATGTAGTGCGGGTAAGTGAGGCAGGCATGGCCTTTATATCAGGTGCCACTTGCCCGGCTCCTCAGTCAGCTCTTCCTTAAAACTGTTATTTGCACTTGTGTGCTGGTGGGAGGGGAGGGGGAAATACATCCATGCTACTTTTTTATTTATTTATTGCAACCTCAGTAGAAAATTTTCAATGTCTTTTTTTGTACTTGGTACTCTAAGGCCCCTGGAAGCTGGAATTATTACTCATCTGGACCAGAAGCTACAGTAAGGCTGCCTCTCAAGCTCACGAACCCAACACTGCTGCTGCTGCTTCCTGAACATTGAGAGCACTCCAGTTGCCATGTCCTACCCCCAGTTTGGATACCCTTATTCATCTGCACCTCAGGTAAGACCAGCCTTACAGAGACCATACCAAATATTGCACTGGAATTCCCCTCCCCCTCCAAAATTTCCCACTAAAGATAAATGTGGAAAAGTTGGTTTTCCTTTGTAGAAGGCAATACTGATATGCAAGTAAGTCTCACTGAAATCAAAAACACTTAAATCCAGGACTGCAAGATAGAAATATGGAAGCTGAATTTTCACCTTGGTAATTATGTTCTATGAATGGAATGCCTTTGCAGTCAGCCGGTCTTACTTCAGAGTAAGATCACCCATCAATCCCAAATAAAGTTCAGTTGGAAACAATCTATGGGGGGAAGAGAAGACTGAACAGTAAGAGACAAGAGGTAAACATTTTGGGAGGAAAACTGCAGTGTAACAGCCCAATCCCATTTGTCTACTCACAATTAAGTCCCACTTAGTCTTCAGTGAAGTTGAATTCACTTAACTAAGCAAATATGTAAGCTGTTTGATTCTCACAGTACTCAAGACCAACAGGAAAATAAATCAGTTGGGCTTCAGGCTGAATTCCATTCAGTTCTGCTTCCAGATGGGCAGAAAGGAAGGGTTGGTCAATCCATATGACTGGATATGACTGGGAAAGAAAGGGTTGGATAGATTAAGCAGACCCACAAAAACCCACCAGGCAGGTAATTTAAGACCTACCAAAATTAGTCTTTCTGGATCTTTAGATTAAGCAATCTATTGCTCAAGGCAGGTGGGTGAATTAAATGTTCCCTGAATCCTGGAATGGCTGTTATAACAACTATTAAATGATGTTCACTGAGGACCTGGGAGCATATTTCCCAGAAGAACTCTGGAGCTTTTATTTAAGGGGGAAATGTCATGAAGAAGGCCCAAGAGTAATATTCTGCCAGTGTCAGTATAAACAGTTTTCTCCTTGGAAAGAATGAATTAATCCTGTAAAGTATTTTCTTTTTACAACTAGCTTTCCCTCTTCAAGTGCTTTTTTCACTACTGCATGGTCCATACACTGGTGAAGCAACTAATATATAAAATACTTATTCGAGCCAGATCAATTTTTTTTCATTGGTTTCTTCAAGGGATTGTAGAGAGCAGCTATATACTCCATGCACACTTTTCTTCACAGCCAGATTAGATTTTGCTCCTAAGAACAGTCATCTGAGAACTAACCCACTGAGCTGAGTAGGACATATTGCTGTATCTGAGCAGATATGCATAGGGTTTCTGTGGTCTTTGAGAGTTCAAACTATTGCTGGAGTTGGATTCTGCAGATGACCACTTTGCTATTTCTTTCATTTGAGTGGAATAACACTCTTCTTACCCTAGGTGAGATGTTAACTCTAAAACCCCAGGATTGGACATGTAGAGATGCCTATCCTCAGGGCAGGAAAGGGAGAAGAAAACGTTTATTCCAGGTGTATTAACATTTGAGAAACTACAAATAATTTGCCTTGAAATCAGTGGCAACATTTGCTCCAGAACTAGGTTCTGTCTTTTGGCATCAAAATGTACCCTACATAATTGATTGCTGGGTCTGCTAACCAGCCTCATTGACTCCCAGGTCTCTCTCCTTTTCACCATCCTGTTCTTTCTTCTTCTAGTTCCTGATGACCACCAACTCCTTGTCAACTTGCTGCGAGACCAGCGGTAGGTCCTTGGCGGACTCAGGAGCCGCACCCTCCACTCAGACCCCTGTCTACTGTCCAGTATATGAGAGCAGGCTGCTCGCCACAGCCAGGCACGAACTCAATTCAGCAGCTGCTCTGGGAGTCTATGGGAATCCCTACACAAACACTCAAGGCTATGGCAATTACGTCACTTATGGGACAGAGGCATCAGCTTTCTATTCCTTGGTAAGTCTCTGCCGCTGCTTTGCCATGAATTTTCTCAAGGAAAGTAACAATGCCTACATGCTATTCTTAGGAGACTTTGTAAAACCACTTCAGGAAACCTAGATTGGCCACCAGTCCAGCTTGCTTACATCTTACGATCAGCCTCTAGGGCTGGGATGGAAGCTCAATCTTAGAAAGTAAATCTCAGGCCCAAAAATGAACTGAGTTAGGATAAAAAAGATAGGAATTGTGGGGTAACAATACAATTTAGCCCTTCTAGAACCAGTGGTTCAGATATTTTTCCTCGACCTGGGGAACTGTATATGCCTTTGAGAAAACTGATGTTCATCACACTTGGAGTGCACCTGATGGTGGAAGGTTAATGGGGTTGGCCAATCTTCCCCAATCCAATTACATGCAGGTATGGATGAAAACCCACATAGTCAGCTACAGACATTCTGATATAATCAATGGCTGGTAACCAAAGATGAATGCATGTTCATTACACTCCACACTGCACTGCACACATTAATACAGCAATTTCTATCCTGCAGTCCTGATGTTCACCATAATGTTCTATACCACATACTGAATTCCATCTACTTAGCTGGCAAAAGATCTGGTCTGCTGAAAATTAGTTTTAATTTTAGAAGAAAATAGAGTCTGATCCCCCACAGCTGTTGGAAGTTTCACTTGTTTAACTTTTAGCTTCAACCTGGTTCAGAACTGCAATTTAGAATTTCAGGTTCCAAAGGAGGAGAGTAAATCTGGGAATTCCTGGTTTGGTAGAGAGCTAGCATTTCCTGAAAAAACTGGAAATTGTGTTAATCTCTTAATTAGTGGAAGGAAATTGCAATTCAGTATGGATAAAGGGCAGTGAAGGGCAGCAAGGTGCATGTGTGGGTATGTGAGTGATCTTTCTCCATACCAGAACAAATACACTTAGAAAGATCCAACATTCTAGGTGTATTTCTAAGGTGGTCTACCATGTTTTCAATTTCAAGATCATTTGCCTATACTTAAATGACTTACCGCATTGATAGCAATCTGTTTTGAACCCGATTGAAGAATGCAGACAATTAATTCTTAAGTACAAGGGTGTGGGTTTGAGTTGGAAAAATACCCATTACATACCTGTTTTTGAATAAACAGGCATGAGTTTGGGCTGGTAATCAGTGTGGAATTTTCTAGCTAGGGGGAAAACACTCTTTATTTTTGATTATGTGGAGTATCTTGCTGTCTTGTTCCCATCTATATGTCTCCTTGTGAGGAAGAAGATATTGCTCCCTGCTTTGCTTTGCTTTGCTTTCCCATTACTGGCAGGGAAAGGGGTGAGCTGATCGGGGCCATCCTTGGTTTTCCTGTTCTAGAATAGCTTTGATTCGAAGGATGGGAGTGGATCTGCGCATGCAGGCATTACCCAGGCGACTGCTTACTATCCCTACGATCACACGCTCAGTCAGTATCAATATGACAGGTAAGAACCAACAGCTATTAATTGCGGGGCAAGACAAGGGAGGGGGCTGAGGGAGGACACTGGCTGTTTGCCTCCCCCAAAGGGTTTAAACTCTATGCGTTTGTGGGGGTGGGTATCACCACTTATAAATGTGGAGCAGTTATGCTGAATCTCTGATTGCTTGCATGTTGACCTGGATGAGTAATCCTGAATAACAGCAGGCTACGGTGCATGCAAAATATATTAAGCTAAAATACAGATTATTATTCTGATTTGATCCTATGAGGAAACATTTCACTGTTTTCTGCTGAAAAGTGTGGATTACTCGTCCCCTTATAGTTAACCTCCACTGGGTTAGGTGTTACGAATGCATTTCCCACTCTGTGAAACCAACGTTTTCAGCTATGGGAATGTTTGCCCTAGCGGTGATGGAAAGTAATGGCTGAAAACTGTATTAGGAAGTCATTTGATCCC
>JANHFT010007925.1:19043-29137 GCA_032467955.1 Pseudoxenodon macrops | reverse complement strand
TGTATAAGACGCACCCAAGTTTTCACCCTCTTTTTGGGGGTAAAAAGGTGCGTCTTATACTCAGAAAAATACGGTAATTGTTGTCATAGAAATTCATAGTGGCTTGTTCTGAAAACCAAAACCCTTCAGTGCTTGTTCTGAAAACCAAAACCTGAAATCTATTTTCACATGAACATGTAAGCGGTGGTTTGGTGTTTTTTTAATGCAACTGCAAAGCGGTATTTAACATAAACCAGAATATCAGGACTTAAAGGACCCAAGTTGGAAACAAACATAAATCTGAGAAAAAATAGCAAAATTTCCCATTGTTACAAGTGAATAAACTTCACTGTACAATTATGAAGTTAACTGTAAAAAAATTATTAACCTAGAAGTCTTTTTACTTATATGTTAATAACTTCATAATCCTAACCCTATAAAAAGGATTGGGCTAAAAAAAATTGTGGTCCAAAGCAATCCAATGACCTCCAAAATTGAGGGGTTCTTGTACCAGACATAGCTTTCAAATCTGAACCCCTTAATTATTACATCAGTTATATGTTGCCCAGAGAATAATGTGGCTATTTATACATTTATGATGCAGTGTCAAAACAAATATATTATTGGACTACAATGATCACAATATTGGATAGATGAAATGTTCTACAACATTTCACTGGAAAAGGTTTTGGAACGAGAGAGTGTTCAGAATAATGGTGCATTCCAGCTACTTACCAATCACCAGTGCTCTGTACCAAACACCATCATCTTCAAATTTGGCCACACATGGTTGGCCATGGGTTGGACAAAGCATTTGCAAGTCGGGTCCTGCTTCATTTTCATACACTTCTTCAACTTTCTTTAGAAAAGCTGCAAATTCGGGACCCTGTTCTAACTACCACAATGAAAAAAAACAATAATTCCTTCATGCTAACATTTGGCACTAATATACTAATTTGCATAATCATATTGCTTGTTTTTAGCTGAATTTTCTGGTACTGTAACTAATGCCACAGGAAGGGCTCAGAAAGATAAAAGGTTTAGCAAGGATGCAACCAACATTAGCTTTCAATCTGAAAGCCAAACAGAAGCCACTTGCTACTCCATATTTTGGCGTTCAACACTGAATATCTTTGCGCTTTTTATTTAAAAAAAAAGATAACTTTAAAACAGTTTTTAATGTTTTATATTGGTAATGAAAAAAGGTACCAATATGAACAAAAATATTAAGATTATAGGTTGACTATTGACTTACAATAGCTCATTTAGAGACCATTCGCAGTTACAACATCACTGAACAAGGTGGCTTATGATTGTTTTTCACCATTGCAACCATTGCAGCATCCCATGATCACGTGATCAAAATTTGGACGCTTGGCAACTGATTCAAATTTATGACAGTTGCAGTGTCCCGAGATCATGCGGTCACTTTTGCGACCTTCAGAGAAGCAACAGAAGTCAATAGGGAAATCAGATTCATTTAACAACCTTGTTACTAACTGATTCACTTGACAACTGTGGCAAGAAAGGTGGTAAAAGGGGGCACAGTTCACTTAACTAATCCTCACTTAGCAACAGAAATTTTGGGCTCAATTGAGATCATAAGTCGAGGACTACCTGCACTAACACGAACCCGAATTTAAAATGCAACACTTACCAGCTGAATGTAGAAGTCGCCAGGGTTATTAATGTAACTAACAACAGCAGCAACCTCTGTATTTTCACGTGGCATAACAGGGGGATAGTACTCCAGTGGTACAGTATTTTTTGACCAATCAGAAAATTCATTCTGAAAACTAATAAGGTAAAGAGATGAGAATAAACTGTTAATATGGAAGAGAAAGCAATCTGGAACTAATGTTTTACTTTACTGTTAGTAGTTGTGAATATGAAACACAATTAAGATATGAAGATATGAATTACACAGAAAATCTATTCATAATCTCCTTACATTTAACACAACCTTATAAATCTTAATGTATTCAAACCAGGAACACCGTGGAACACCATTTAATCTGTTACTTTATGTCAATTCCCACCCTAAAAAGACAAAGAAGAAAAAAAAACCCAAAGAATTCCCATGACTTGGCTAAAATCTTTTTCCATAATTTAATTCAAAATGTAGGCTAATTGACATTTCAATCAAATCTGTAAGTGCATCTTTTAATTTCTCCAGTGTAACTTAATATATTCCATTGGTTTCTATGGGAAAACTCAAAAAGATGCCATTAGGGATATTCTGCTAATAACATCGGCAACAGTGCTTTTATCTTATTCCTGCACTTTACCATAGAATTGCACGAATTTGTAATATATTTTTGATATTCTCTTAACATCAGGAGAGAAGACCTAGACCCTTGGTGACGAACCTGTGGCGTGGGCACACGAGCCATCGCCCCAACTCAGCCGTGCATGCACACATGCCTCCCACTGGCCAGCTGGTTTTCGGGTCTCTGCAGTGCATGTGCAGGGCGGATGCATGGGGTGGAGTGGATGTGGGGGGCACTGCCTGCTGGCCAGCTGGTCTTCAGTTCTCTGCCGTGCATGCACAGGGTGGGGTGCATGTGATGGGTATGCATGCATGCACAGGGCGCATGTGGGGGCATCGCACGTGCATGCACAGGGGGCATGGGACATGTGGGGGTTGGATCCTTGGATCCAGACTGTAAACCTCCTTTTTAAAGCAGGTTGCAACTTCCAACAGAAAATTTCAAGGGAAGAATAGAATATTTTTCCATTAAGAAACAGTATCTAATCAATCTATAAAATCAGAAGAAGCAAATATATTCCATCTTAAATCATATGTAAGGTAATCTAAGTTAAATCTCTATTCAAAATATGTTTAATGCCATAATTCTTTATGCTATGACTTTAAAAAGCTTTTAGTCATGCATACCTTGCTAAATCCAAGAAAACTAGAGCATCTCTGAGGGATACAGGCATGTCACTGCTTATTTTGTTTGCTGGAGGCTTCATAAGATCTACAATCAGCACGCCATTCTCTTCTCTAAAAATTTTCATCAGAACAGCTTTGCTATTTACCATTCTCAAAAATTCTGTCCGTGCTCTTGTATCCCAACCCTTTTCCTGTGGTGGACAGAAAAGCCAAACAATTCAATTTCCCCCCTCAATCTTCTCCCTTCATTTTTTTAACTACAAGTTAAACAGAAATACATTTTAAGTAATTGCCTATGAAGGTAGCTTTAGGATAAGTGGGGAAAAATCAAATTGATCCCTAGAAAAAGTTGATGAAACATGGGAAACACCCAAAATAAATAATCTTGAGTAATGTGCAGTCTTAGATCTCTCCACTAGTGCAAACCACAGGTTGTTGCTGACTTATAACCACAACTGGGATCAGAGAATTAACAGCACAGTTGTCAAAGAATGACATGACTGCTCCTGGTTTTAGGACCATTTTTTTGCAAAGTCATTAAGCAGGACATCATGTGATCGTAATTTGCAATCTTCCTTGATTTTGTCCCCACTGACTTTGCTTGTGGGAAGCTGGCTGGGAAGATTGGAAATTATGATCACGTGACCATAGATTGCAAGAGAAATGCTAGAGGGTGGCAGAAGTGCCTGAATCATGATTAAATGACTTTCTGGGATGGTACAACAGTTGTAATTTTTTTCAGCACCATCATAACTTTAATCTTCCATTAAATGAATGGTTGCAATCAAGGACTACTTGTAAAAGGTACTCTGTAGAATAACTATTAAGAATACTCAATAACCAGAAATTTTCTGTCGGTTTGCTTTTTTTTGTGGTATCCAGTTAATTAAAATTTCATCACCTCAAGTAATCACGATTTCCTAAGCTTGAAATCAGTCTTTTGATTTGGGTAACTGGAGATAGCACTAGCACTTAGACTTATATACCACTGTATAGTGCTTTACAGCCATCTAAGTGGTTTACAGAGTCAGCATATTGCCCTGAACAATCTGGGTACTCATTTTACCAACCTCGGAAAAATGGAAGGCTGAGTCAACCTTGAGTCAGTCGGGATTGAAGGAATCAAACTCCTGGCAGTGAGCAGAATTAGCCTGCAATACTGCATTCTAACTACTGTGCCACCATAGCTCATAAAATAAACTTACAACTAGCAGTGAACTAGAGATAAAGTTTCAAAATGCTCAATTCAGACTTCGTGTTCCATTATGATATATATTAATCACAAAACTGAAACCACTGTTTAAGTTTTGTAATTTGTACCACATTTTTACCACAAATTATGCTTTATAGCTGGTCATTTCCTTCCATTTCTCTCCTCTTGGAATACTGTTTCGAAAAAACACTCTCATTTCATTAGTGGAGTAGCTTGTAGAAGCTTAATGGCTGTAAAATATGGTTTACCTCAAACCAAACCTCGGAAAATACTGAATAAAGTATTCATAAACATGATTTGGCTTAAAGGGAATCTTTTCTAGAAGGCTCTGGAATATTAGGTATATCTGGAATGCCTGGAATGCACTACCTGACTCTGTGGCTTCATCCTCAAACCCCAAAAACTGTAACCTTAGACTGTCAACTGTCAACCTCACCCCATTCCTAAGAGGTCTGTAAGGGGCGTGTATAAGCGCACCATTGTGCCTACCGTTCCTGTCTTACTGTCCTCAATTATCTATACTTACTTTGTATATGTTTATGTTTATACATATACCTGCTATATCTTGTACATGTTTGACAAACAAGTAAAATATGAATAAATAAATAAATAAATAAATAAATAAATAAAATATCGGTTCCCCTTGATTCAAGACATCTCTATCACTATCCTCATCTATAGAAATATCGTAAATATATGTCTATAACTGCTATATAAAGAAGAAAATCAGTAAAACAAATGTGAGACTAGAAAAAAGGCATTTAAATAAAAATTGGAAAAAGGCAGCCAATATAATTCTCACTTACTGAATCCTTAGGAACAATGCCCTTCAGTGAACATTGTAGGGCTAGCTTACTTATACCACTGAGCCGAGTCTCTAAAGATGAATCCATTTTTCTTAGAACCAAACATAGATCTTCAATCATCATGTATTTAAGAGTAACATGTTCTGGATTCACAGTAACTTCATTAGGTACTCTGATGGCAGAAGAAAAGAAAAAACCACATATGGTTTCATTGTGCAGTTTGAAATACCGTACATTAAGAGGTCAAATATTGATATGTATACTGTATGTATGCAAGTGTGTATCACACACACAAAAAATACAGATAGTCCTTGTCTTACTATGGCAATTGGGACTGGAATTTCCTTGCTTCACGGCTGCAAAGACAGTTCTCTGAGAGGCAATCAAGTTAGCACAATTCCTTACTGCAAATGCTGGAGACCAGAGTATATTCTATTCAATTTTGGGACCATTCTTTTATTTATTTTCATTTGAGTTTAGTTTTCTGAACTTGTGTTATTTTTATAATGACCGCGATTTGTTATTTCCCAAATTTTGAAAGCTATTGGTTTCACTGCATAAGTCACAAAGGGTCTTTTGGCTGTAGCGGAATACAAGCTAAATAAACAACATAGAGTAAGTTATTTACTCCAATTGGAAAATAACCAGCGCATGAATAGTAACTATCCGAAAGGACTGTAAAACATATGTAAAACGAGTACTACTTTGGGAGTGTGACGTATCGGGATTCAATGTTCACCTTTTTCCCAAGCATTCCACAATCTGATTGAAATGGGAACCAATAAAGGAACACAACTCACTTGTAGAAGGGGAAAGAAGACCTGGGTGTCATCTACTTATGTCCCCTATTGCACTTTAGTCCAGGGGTGTCAAAACTCATGATAGCACGTCGTCACATGACGTATTGCAACTTTCCTCCCCTTCGCTAAACCAGTGGTGGGGGTGGCCAGCATATCTATCAAACTATGCAACAGGATAACCAATAAGATCTCCTTATCATGCTCCAGTCCGAAATAAGATTAAATAAAAAAACCAAATTCACTCTGAAGCATCTGGTGAAGCATCATTCACTAAATCACCTCGCGGGTAGAAATGATAATGTCAAAACCAGCTTATAATAACAAAACAAAAAAAGGAAAATCTAAACATGATAGATTTGAACACAAGTTATTTAAAATTATTCATACCTTGAAATAATTAAAGCTTCTGGATGCCCAAAGTCTATAAGGAATACTTTCATTATTGCAATTTCACAAATGTTGTGTTTTGTCAGACCACAGGGTTTCTCTTTATTTGTATTCAGGAGTGGAATTAGTTCAATTATTTCTGCACGGCACCACATCCCATGCTCTTTGCTTTTAACCAAAATCCTTGTGCCTGAAATACATTAAAATCTAAATATCTTTAAATTCATTACTACTTTTAAGCATTCTTAAGAAAGGATATTTATAGAACTGTTGAATGGTTTCACTCGTCAATTCAATTCAATCTTTGACACTTAAAAGTTTGTCTTTGACATTGAAAAGTCTGTCTGAGAGCAGAGGTTTTACTTAGGGCTGCAAAACTCTGGCATGAGATGGCAGCAAAATTCCATTAATAAGCCATGCTATTAGCATAAGATTTTACTTTAAAAAATGCATCCGTACTACTAGAAAACGCAAATAGTTCACAATCATTTTTCCAATTTCAAAATAAATGAAGTAACTCCAACCAAAATCTCAATACAATACCCGTGAAGAAATAAACAATAAAACTTGAGAATTAGAAGAGATTTTAGCAAAACCCAGGGGGCGTGACAGTACAATGGTTAAAGATGCTCAGCTTGTCACTAGGAAGTTTACAGCCCAGATTTGAGACCCGGGTGCTATGTGCTGGAGTGAGCTTCCGTTACTTGCCCCAGTTCTTGCCAACCTAGCAGTTCGAAAGCATGCAAATACAAATAGATAAATAGGTACCACTTCAGTGGAAGATAATGTTTCATGCGTCTCAGCATGTGGTGACATGACCATGGAAGTATCTTTGGCTCCCTCGGCTAGAGATGAGCACCACCACTAGAATCGCACATGGCTGGACAGGGAAAACCTTTATCAAAACCCACATAAATTCATTTCCACAGAAGTTTAAAACATTCTGAAATTATAAAATTAGACTTACCTAGTTCCAAAATGTCAATAGGAGACAAATAATTATTCCTACAATACTGTTTCAAAACCTTTTCCAAATAGATCGCAGTTTTCTTTTGGGAAACTTTCCGAACATAGAAATGACATGGATTTATTACACAACTGACAATAACGTATTCAGGAACTTCTGTGTAAGATAGAATATAAAATGAATAAAATCAAATAATAAGCACATATACATTATACATGAAAAATCAATTTATTTGTGCAGAAATGTATTTATTTTATGTGCCCCAGATCTCACCATGGGTTAGGCGGCTTACAATAATAAAAACAAAGAAATGAAACAAAACAGAAGCAAAATGATAGAACAATAAAATAAACAATGAAAAAGAAAATAACATGAATACATCAATATGATAATGAATTCATATTCATAATGAAGGGTCCATTAACTAATTAGCAAACTAGATTTCTACACAGAATGAAATTGCAAAACATTTACTTGAAAAGAAGCATCTGATTCAACAGTTAACTGTTTTAGCGTTAATCATAATCTACTTTCATCTCTGAATAAGTTGTTACATTTGAAATATTCCAAATTCCAAATCAAGCATTTTTTGCTTTAAACCAGTTATTGTGAAAAACATGTACGTCTATTCCATAAACTTCCTCTTACATACTTGACCTATATCTTCAAAGTTACTATTTAAAAAAAGGGATGGTAGCATTTCTTTCTACATTTCAAAAATCAAACTATTAAACCAATCATTGTGACATTTTATTTTGCCAGATCAGTTACATACCAGTCTTTAACTCAAATGGGACCTGCTTTGTCTGAAAAAAACTCTTCTGATATGTAGATTTGCGATATTCTGCAGAAAACGCTTGAGGGGGAAAAACACAGATATATTTAATCACCTCCGTATGTGAATATTATTCACCTGGAACAAATTTATTGAAGAATTGATTATACAACTGAGGCTTAATGACTAGAAACTTCTAAAGCCAAGTTCAGGAGTCAAGCTTAAGAGTTTTGCATTTTGCCCTAAGAAGTCTATTCTGTGAAATCCCAGGAGTCACAAGCAACGGCATCTGCAGAGATTGTGTGTGTTAAAACCAGGAAGTTAATGGGAGATGCCACCTGGCCTTTTTTGACAGTCCCTTCATTGTATGGAAGTGGTAAAAAGAGACAATTCGGGCCTTACTGCCACCAACTCGTCCCAGATAACTTGCTGTGGAGATAACTTGCCACAAGCTGGGCCTTCTGCACTGGTTTCCAAAGCCAGGTCAACTTAAGGGAGGAGAAACCATCACACGCTGCTTCTCTGAAGGCTTCCTTGCCTTGTTTTCCAGTTGCTCCCCCGGTGAAAGTAGTGGTAGCTGACACACTTATGAGTTTGGGGACATTTATACACATCTGAGCCAGCAAGCTGCCAATTGTGCCTGGGCCTAGGGAAAAAGACCACTTCTTTGATGTGCTGCGCTGGATCTCAATGGCTCCCAGGCAGGGAGAGGAGCAAGGCAGTAAAAGGTGACTCAGCCTGGAACAAGGACTCCAGCTTAGTCCGCCTTTTGTGTGTGTGTGTGGGGGGGGGGGGAGAGACGAAAACAAGATGAGGAAGTCTTTGGAAAAAAGAGTGCAGGTATTCTTTCCCCAGCAGCATGAATCCAAATCCTCGTCCTGATAAACCTCTTTTAATTTACATTGAATTCCTCTCCAGCAAAGTCTTTCAAGATAGCTCACAATTACCGACCTTTATCAGGCTTGGAGTGTGACCAGGCTAATGTCTTTCAGATGCCGTACTACTTGGCAAGAATGCAGAAATGAACTAATTGTCTCCTGCAAACTCCACTCCCCTTTCGCTCCTCTTTTATTCCCTCTGGGAGGGGCCGTTCATCGTCCACCTGTTTGGTTTTACTCCCAAGTGGATCCTAGTTCCTTAGCTGTTCCCTTCATCTGGCAACTCTGCGCATGCGCACACTGGGAACAGGCTCCAGCTGTTCCTCTGCCTCACTGATGCCTGACTCCGAAGGCAGCTGATACCTGTCAGGTGGCCCTGGCCCCATCTCTGCCTCCAACGCAGAGCACCTGTCAGAGCCTTCCCCAGACTCCATGACTGGCCCATGTTCCACCCCAACCTCCTCACTGTCCGAATCTGCTGCCAGTTCTGCTGGAGGCCACAACAAGCTCCTTTTCCCTAAGAGGCTGTTGATGCATGCCATTCCCATTTCAGGGTTTTAACCAGGTTTATGATGATGGCCTGTGCGCTCACTCTGCTAGTGCCTGCAGGCCAAAAGCCCCCAGGCCTGATTCCAAAGATCCGGCAGCCCCGGCGTGTTCCTTCTTACCGTATCGTGCCAGCAAGAAGGGGGTTGAAGGCGTACAGCCAGTCGCTCATGTCTTTGTCGTTGAGGGCTTGGAGGAGGACGCCGCGGTGTCTGGTGCAGACGGCAAAGGTGTTTGGTGTCTAACAACACACACAAAAAAAACATGTCTGGCATTTTAAGCATTCCTTTTTTTTTTTTTTTCCCCTTCCACAATTTTCAAGCCTCCACGATTCTGTTAAATGGATGTTTCTTAACTAATATCAGCTTTACACAATCGGGAAGGTTTGAAAATTCTCGGCCAGGTTTTCGGAGGACCAGCCGTCCCTTCCTCCCCAAGGGAATCCTTGATCTATATAGGGTTCGAAGGCCACATTAGCCACTGGGGTGGGATTTGGCATCAAGTAGGTGATCACTTGAATACAAGCCAGCAGTGTGTGTGGCAGGAGCCAAAAAAGCTAATATAATCCTTGGTTGCATAAACAGAGGCACAGAATCAAAATCACATGAAAAATTAGTAGCACTTTTATAAATCCTTAGTAAGGCACCCATCTTGAATATTGCATCCAGTTTTGGTCACCACGTTACAAAAACGGATGTTGAGACTTTGGAAAAAGTTGCAAAGAATAGCAACTAAGACGATTAAAGCAGGGGTGAAATCTAAAAAATTTTCTACCGGTTCTGTGGGTGTGGCTTATTTTGTGGGTGTGGCTTGGCGGTCAGGTGACTGGGTGGGCGTGCTTTTACAG
>JANHFT010007925.1:7171-18943 GCA_032467955.1 Pseudoxenodon macrops | reverse complement strand
AGTGTGGGTCGTCTACAAGATCATGTCCATCTAGTTTGTATTTTATGTTCTGATTCCCCCCCCCCAATGTTTACAACAGAGCATTTGTTGGTTGAGATTTGAAGTTGCCATTTGTTTGACCAATCTGACACATAATCAAGGTCTTTTTGAAGGATAGTAGCATTGGTGGTGGTGTTGAATAGTTTTATATCATCAGCGAAGAGAACTCAGTTGCTTTTAATATGATCACAAAGGTCATTTATGCAAAGTATAAAGAGTGTTGGTCCTAAAATGCTGCCTTGGGGAACACCACTGTTAACCAGGTATGGATTTGATAGAGTGCTTCCTATTTTGACTACTTGTTGCCTTTTTGACTGGAAGGCAGTTATCCATTTATATAGGAGTCCAGAAGTGCCATAAGATTTTAGTTTTAGAAGTAGTTTGTTGTACTACTGAATCAAAGGCTTTACAGAAGTTCTGTAAATTGCGTCTATTGCTTTGCCCTGATCAAGATGTGTAGTCCATATGTTTTTGCAGTGTAGGAGTTGCAGATTACAGGATTTTTTTGTTTCTGAAACCAAATTGTTTATTTGAGAGTAGGTTGTTTGCTTCTAGATGGAGGGTAATAGATTGGCTAATGATTGATTCCATGACTTTGTAGGTGACATAACATAAAGAGATTGGTCTGTAATTTTCAACTAGATGGGGTCACCCTTTTTGAAGATTAGGATGACTGTGGCTAGTGACCATTGGTTGAGCAAGGAATTGGTTATGAAAGATTTTTCAAAAATTATGCTTGGAGGTTCTGCTAATGTAGTGGAAAGCTTCTTTAAGAAGTAGGCCCATACTCCATCCGGTCTAATAGATAGAGATGGTTTTAGACTACGTAGTGCCTTTTCAACGTAGTCTTCTATATAATTGATATGTATTAGATCATTGTAATTGTTATGAATATTTGTGGTATGACTGGGAAATATTGGGTATGACTTGTCTCTGTTTACAAACAGAGCGGAAGAAAGAGATTGGCTTTAACAGTTTCATCATTACAGTCTTTATCATTTGGTTCTTTTAGAGGTGGGATGGATCTTGAGTCTTTAAGTTGTATACAAAATTATAGAAGGCACAGTTGGATTTTGTGCGCAGAAGGTTTTCCTCTTGTGTGAAGTGATACTAGGTGCATTCAGTCTTTATTTGGTGGCATAAGTTTTTGTAGTGACTTTTAAAGTTACCTACGTAGTTAGTTTTGTTTTTTCGCCAAAGAGAATTGTTTTTTTGATTGGAGCTTCCTTATTGATTTGGGTAATTTGTTTTTTGTGGTTTGTGGGGCTATTAGTGGTACATATAGTTTAATGATGTTTTTGACTTCGAGCAAAAAATGTTATAATGGTCTTCAGCAGTATTAGAGCCAGTGAATAGAATTGGCCAATCAAGAGATGAGAGTTCATTGTCTATGAGATCATAATTGGCTTTTTTAAAGTTATAACTGGGTATCCCATCATTATGATGATTTTTGTGAGGTTGTATGTTGAGACAGAAATTAATCATGCTGTGGTCACTGTTGGAAAAGGGTTATTTTATTTGTAATCCATAAATTGAGTTTAAACTGTTGCAGAAGATGAGATCAAAGCAGTTGTTGAGTCTAGTGTTGTTAATTACTAGTTGCTCAAGTCCCAGATTAGTTATAGCATTGTACAGGGTTACATGGATGGGTTACATTCGTTTAGGGTCCAATTAATAAGAGGTAGATTGAGATCACCAAGAAAGATTATAGGGTGTGAGCAGGAGGATGCCCATTTTAGTGAAGTTAATTTGTTCCCATGTTCAATGTAGCAATCAGGGGCTCTGTAACATAGTAAGAAACGAAATGTAATATTTAAGGACAGCTTGCAGATGATGGTCTCAGGAAGAGCATGCTCCTATATAACTTGAATATTTTTTAGATGTAGGAACTTTTTGTAGAAGATAGCAACACCATCTCCTCTACGGATTTCGCGATTGGACCGGTACACATGATAGTCTCTTATTACAATAATGGGGTCAGGAAGGGATGCATTCAGCCATGTTTCACAGACAAATACATTGTCGAATATAGTCATATTTAGTAAGAGGAGTAATTCGGGTATTTAGGGACTTACGTGCCTAGTTTTGGATGAGAGGGGTTTGGATGTTAAAGGGTTGGATGTTAAGATGTGGGTTGAGGGACTTGCTTTTGATACAGTCAGCACGGTAGTCAATGTACAAGTCAGTTTCTCCTTTGTCTTGGCGTATTTTAACTTCTAATCAGAGTTCACAGAAGCGGATTGTTTGCAGTATGGATAAGTTAGGCCATGAGCAAAGTTTGTTATAGTTGGTGTTGGTTTTAGTGATGGAGTTTATTGTATGGATGAAAATGCATTTGCTGGACTCATTCTTGCAAATGACTCTACAAAATCGTGGGGCCACTGAGCCATCATTGTACTTGAATTCAGGGCCATCTCTGGAAATTTCGATGATGTCTTCAGGGTTGGTGAATTTCTTATAATGTTTCGAACCTTAGTGATATCTTCAGATACGTTAATGTCATCCAGGCCAAATAAAATAGTGTTTGATCGTTTCTGTTCCCAGTCAATGGTATCTTTGGTGAGTAAGGAGATATCATTTGTTGGGTTGGTATTATTAGTTAGGTTGGCAGTTATTTGTGGTTGTGGTAGTGGTTGTTGACTTATGATAGGATTTTGAGCTGTTAGGTATTTACTGATCTGTTCTATATATCTTTTTCAAGAGATGTTAAACATGCTTGTACATGCTTGTTTCAAAATATGCTGCTAAGCATGCTTCTATGGAGTCGATTGATGATTCAATGATTTAGACTTTATCAGACAGGACATTTAATTTGTCTAGCTTTGGTAAACATGATGGACAGAGACAAGTAAATGTAGCTGATGCTTGTATGAGATTTTCTATTTGCTTAATTTTAAGCAGGTGACGTGAGCGTAATTGTCACATAGGTGGCATTGAATGATATCCTCATTATTAATAGTTACAGAACATTTAAAGCATACTGGAGTCGTTTGGGTCGTCATCGGTAGAGATACCTTTCTTTTGTTGGTGTTTGGTAGTGGAGCTTTTGGAGTTTTTGCCTGGCATGTGGTGGATATGACAGGCAATCAATTACTCAATTAATTAAGGCTGCACTAATTACAGTAATTCATTAATCAGTTGGACAATCACATTAATTAATTGGACAATAAATCAGCAATTAAATTCACTCTAAACAATTAAACCAATCTATTAATGTACTATAAAATTAATCAATCAACTAGACAATCAATGATACAATTATCAATCAGTATCAATAAATTAAATGAATCAATCAATTAAACTAATCAATCAGTAATCAATGAATCAATCTCTCAATTAACCAACAAAATAGTTAATTAATTGTTACACTAATCAATAAATTAATTATTTTAGACAAACTATTAATCAATCAATGTTATAAGTCCTGAGGTTATGAAGGGTGTTGAAGTATTTAAGGTTAGTAATCCTTAAAGCCATGTGGGCTCTAGCAGCAGCGTGGTTTGCGCCTTGCAGGGCTTAATTAACAGCAGCAGGAATGGTGGAATTAAGCAGCAGCGGTGACCGCATGATTTCGGTAGTAACAGTGGGTCTTGCCAGGCATCAGACGCTGATTTAACAGAAGAAGAGTCGGGAGTGATGGGATTAAGCAGCAGCAGCGGAGGCGTATTAGTAGTGGCGAGGTTAGCAGCAGCGGGGGCTCTAGCAGTTGCGGCAGGTTTTTTTTAGCAGTTGTGGCAGGAGGCTTTAGTCACCTCAGATCACCTCGGGTTACCTCGGATCGCTTCGGAAAACCTGGATCAGCTTTAATCAATTGGATAATTTTCTGATCACCTGGATTTTGCCGAAGGAAGGGTTCCTAGATCTAAGATGGTGGTAGGGGCAGCAGGAGGTGGGGGCGGCGATCAGCTATATCATAGCAATGCGCTAGAAGTTTCATTCGTGGATTTCACTATTCAGATCCCCTGGACTTTACCAAAGAAATCTATTTAACCTCTTCCTTCTCCCAGCTCTTCTGGAAGTAGAACTTTGAAGAACATAAGCAACATCTGCCTATAATTCATTAAAGCTGATAATTGTGGAGTGGTGTTTTTTTTTAAAGATTCATGCAGTTGTCTTCTTGTGGATGTCATGCAGTCTTAGGTTTAAAAAATAGATCAGAGGTGGGTTCCTGCCAGTTCGGATTGGTTCTCTAGAACTGGTAGTGAGAATTTCCACCCGATCGCCAAACCGGCTGCAATGGCCAGCTGGACACGCCCCCGAACCGGTCCTCCGGCTGAAAAGCGGCAGAAAAACAACCCTCTGTGCATGTGCAAAACCTTCTGCAAATGCACAGAGAGTTTTCAACCGTAAGTGATGAACACATGTGCGCATGTGCACTTCCGGCACAACTCTTAACCAGTAGGGAAGGTAAGTAAAACCCATCCCTGAAAAAGATGTATTATGTTACCTAAATTCTTGTGTACAAGATGCTACCTTCACCTTCCTAACCCTATTGTTGAGTAAAGTATTGAAAGATTATGACAATGTACCTTTTAGAACTAGTTTAATGCATTTCTGAAGGTTGCAATTTGTGCTGTGATATGTGAATCACCAGAAGATCATTTTGGAAAGAGCTAAAATATAGTTGAAATTACTTAACCATGTCAAAAGAACAAGTAGAATTTGGTTCCATTTTGGCTTTTTGGGGGAAGGGAGCTGCTATAATGTATAATAGCACTGCTGCACTATAAGGACAGGTTTTAATTCTACCTAAATTGATTCAAGAAGTAATTCATGGAATTGATCGAGTAGTTGGAAAAAATAAACGTTTTAATGACTATATCACATCGTCCTTGTTTCATTGATTGATGTTCTGACTATGCCATGGTTCAGATCAATAAACAAGGAATGCTTTGAATAAGGGTGTGGTTAACAAGTATTTATATAAAAGCAGCCAGCGTTGTTTGGTTGCCTAGGTAACAAAGGAAAATATTGAGAATTTTGTGTTCACAATATGTTATTCTGTCTATATCTTTGTAGTCTTGAATCCTGACAAATTATTTTGTGGCCTATTTCACAGCAACCAACCTGTAGAAATAGTAGCAGAAATTTGGAATTACATTATTTCTTGTGATTGCTCCTATTAAATACAGTGCAATTCATTTCTGAATAAATAAAAAAAGAATTCAGAACAGAAGAATTTGTAACAGTCTTTTAATGAGCTTCAAACTTAGTGAAACAGCTGTTCTTTGGCGGTTTTAGAGTAATACTATTGTTTGGTAAATTTCAGAGATGGTTGGAAGGGAAAGCATGCATGCCACTCATATTAACTATAAAAAATTTTTTTATATCTTCAATGTATGAATTTTATTTATTTATTTGTTAATTTTTTTGCTGCCTATCTTGCCATGGGGCTATTTTAGGTACCTTATAAATGTTTAATTTTTTAAAAAGTGTATATCAATTTTCAGTTAAGCCTTGTGTTCTGGAGAAAATCAATATTAGTAATATAGCAATAGAAATAATAATTTTCTAAAAAGTAAAATCCTGATTTAATTTTCATATTTAAAAAATCATGACTGGGAAGTGGAATATAAATACCCTTGATTCTCACTATTGTCATTATCAAAATCTTCATCATCCCTTGTTATTAATTATAGAAAAATATAAGCGATGTGTGTCAATATAGGATTGTACTAAATTTAAATTTGATTATCTTTTTTATCTTTATACTTTTTTTTACTATTTCTTTAGGAATAAATTAAAATCATTATTAAAATTAGCTTTAATTTCTATTATATAAATAAACCCCAGTCTCCAGCAGCACTCTGCTGGCCAAAAATGGGTTGTGGGGGTGGGCAAACCCCTCCCCCCCGTTTTGGCTGGCAGAAGGGAGAGAATCACAAACTTTAAATAAGAACCAGTAAAAAAGGAATCCCTATCTATAGATCAGCGGTTCTCAGTCTTGGCAAGTTTAAGATGGGTGAACTTCATGCTTCCTGGGGAATTCTGGGAATTGAAGTCCATGCACCTTAAAGCTGCCAAAGTTGAGAACCATGGGTAGAGTTTAGGATTTTTCCATTCCTGTTTTATCTAGAGTTTGGTGCAATTAAATAAATCAGTTGTGGTTTCCTTAACAAATAGTGATTAAAGCGATATGAACCATTATTGGACTTTTTGTGACAAACTGAAATTAACAGTTGATCTTGGACTTTGATCATTAGATATAGGATTATGGAAATAATGTAAGCAAATGTTAATCTTAGAGTAAGCTTTTGATATATTTTTTACTTATATTTGTACGAAAGAATGTTGGAAGTCACTCTTTTTCTTTCCTGGGCCCTTTCTTTTTTCAAATCTATTTTTTTATTTGTTTATCCCTTAGCTTTGTATTTTTTTAATGTATGGAGGATCAAAGACTCAGCCATTATAATTCTACATTCCTTATTTACAGAAATCATATCAAAATTTAGAATGAAATCCATTGAGCGCCATCTCATATATGGCTCTGAGTCCCTCTGACTAAAAAGCTTTTATTGATAGAAGAGAATATTTGTAGCTCAGGGTTGAACTGTGGGGTCCTTGGTGCTCTCTGAGCTTAATGGTTTTCTTGCAGATGTTTCATTACCAAACTAGGTAACATCAGTACTAGAAGGGAGTGGAGTTTGCTATTATTTTCATATACTAGTGGCTTTTCCTGTCAGTGGTAAATGATCAGTAATCAGTTGCTTCACAAAAAGTGTTTTGATTAGTGCTGGGTCTCTACAGCCTCAGGCAGAGAAGGGCTATTCCATATTCCTCCCTGAAATGTTTTTTTTAAATACAGAGTTTCCCAGCATTCTTTTAGGAATGTCCAACATGCAAACTGGTTTCTCATCCTAAAACTAATCTTCTTTACCTGGAGCTTCACAGTTTGCTGTCTGCTGTGAAGATGTGTAGCTAAAAGTCAGTCTACTTTGGGGATATTTCTTCATAACCAAACAAAAGTGTATTTTCTGTGCAGTTCGCACACCTTGCTAGCTGGATGTGGGCATTACAAAGCAAAGCCCACATTTTGTAATTAACCCCACATCCTGTTTTGGCTGGCTGAGTGCTACAGGAGGCAAAGTGCTGTCACGCCCACTCTCGCCATGCCCACCTGGACCATGGCCACTCCTGGCCACTACTCCCCACCCCCACCAGACATCAGAGGTCAAACACAACCCTAATGTGGCCGTCAATGAAATCGAGTTTGACACCCTTGGGTTAAGACGGGTCTGCAACCTTAAACACTCAAAGAGCCATTTGGACCCATTACCCACAGAAAAGAAAATACTGGGAGCCACAAAATCTGGGTGGGCATGGCCAACTCAACATCACTCACTTCCACCAGTCACATGACCTCTTAGCCATGCCTACCCAGTCATTAGGGCAGAGAACCGGTTGTTAAAAAACACTGGGAACCACAAAACCCTTTTGACATTTCTCTCTCCCTCCCTCCTCTCTCCCCCTCTCCTCCCCTCTCACTGTATCTATGTCTCTCTCTCTCTCTCTCCCACTCTCTCTGTATCTCCCTGTCTCACCCCAGCCGCTTCTCTATCCCCCGCCATTGCCCTTACCTTCTCAGGCCAGGCGAGGAGTGACTGGGAGGGGAAGGCGAGGGGCACGGCCAGCCAGTGGTGGGATCACCCAACAAGGAGCCACAGCAGAGGGCCCAAAGAGCCGCATGTGGTTCTGGAGCCGCAGGTTGCTGATACCCGGTTTAGGCTGATAACCATCATGACTAAAGCAATCAATGTGTTCCAACCTAGGCTTTCCCATTAGCATGAAGCCGAGTCCTCGTCCCGATAAACCTCTTTTATTTAATTTACAGTGAATTCCTCTCCAGCAAAGTCTTTCAAGACAGCTCACAATTACTGACCTTTATCAGGCTTGGAGAGTGGCCAGGCTGATTTCTTTCAGACGCTGCAATACTTGAGCTAGAATGCAGAAATGAACTAATTGTCTCCTGCAAACTCCACTCCCCTTTCGTTCCTCTTTTATTCCCTCTGGGAAGGGCTATTCATTGTCCACCTGTGGCCTTACTCCCAAGTTGACCCTTGTTCTTTAGCTGTTCCCTTCGTCTGGCAACTCTGTGCATGCCCATACTGGGAACAGGCTCCAGCTGTTCGTCTGCCTCACTGATGTCTGACTCCGAAAACAGCTGATAACTGGCATACGGCGCTGGCCCGCTCTCTGCCTCCGACACAGAGCTCCAGGACAGGCCCATGTTCCTCCCCAACCTCCTCACTGTCTGAATCTGCTGCCAGCTCTGCTTGGATCCACAACAGGTGGGCTATGCAGAAGTTATTGTTCTGGGCTGGAAGAATCAGTGAGAACAGCTTCGCGGCAATGGCCATTGGGAGTGAGTTGCCCTATCATCATCCCTGCTTGCCTTTCTCCCTGTACAGGAGCTGTCAGGGTTCAGCACAACATGCCGAAGGAGAGGTTCTTCTCGCTAAACCTTGGCGGGACTGGCAGCCTGCCAGCTCGGTTGCAAATAAAAGTCCCCAAGCTCAGAATGGTGTGTGTGTGCGCGCGCACACACACGTGCACAGAATAATGACCCCTGCTTAGCCTGTGTTTTATGCAGGGACTGGAAAGTGAGGCAAGGAAGCCTTCAGAGAAGGAATGCGGATGGTGGGAACTTTCCCCTGGCTTAAGATGGCCCAGTTTTGGAAACTAGAGCGCAAGGTAGCGGTGACAATCACAATCCACCGGTTTAACACACTTTCAAGGCTGAGTGTTGCCTAGTCCACACACTTTTTATAAGATGGTTATGTTTTTAATTTGTTTTGATTACATCAGTCTCACTTACTTACATCAGAAAGATTTACTTATATCCAATTTAAATACTATTTATAGAAACTTCAACACAATTGTCTGAGAGTCGCTTCTTATGAAATGGGCAGCCATATACATATAATAAATATAATAATAAATATAGCCTATTACAAAAAGAGATACAACATATCAACATAACAAGAGTTGTTCATGAGTTGCTATTTACCAGGAAAAAGCATTTTCAATCTTAAGAGTAAGCTTATCTGTAATTCTTTAGTTAAAAGAAGTGGACAATTTTTTGTTCTTGTCTGCTCAACAAAGGTGGGTTCCTAACGGTTCGGTCCGGTTTTACCAAAGACCTGGTTCGCTTAGTGACCCGGGCCTGCCACGCCCCCAAGCTGGTTCTTTCAGCGCTGCCATAGGCACCATCATTTTGGTTTTTGCTTTTGCACATGCACAGCTTTTTTTAAGCACTTTGCATGTGCACGGTGCGCAAACTGCATGCGCAGCTGCGGTGTACCCCTGAGCGAACCAGCAGTAAGAAGATTCAGAAGCCACCTCTGCTGCTCAACCACAGCACTAGGGAACTCTGGTCATCATACTCACTGGTGAAAGGATGCTCAGAATTATATAGTTCAACATCTGGTGTTTGCTCTGCTACAAAGCTGTGTGTGTGTGTATGTGTGTGATCCATCTACGTATTTTTTAAAACACTATGAACACTTTGAAAGAGAAAGGATATTATAGCTGTAATGTAACAAATTATATAAAGAGCTTTAGAGGGGTTTAAAGCCTCTACTCACTGTCTTGATCATCTTCAATTATTTCTTCAATGATAACATCTGGTGTCGATGTGGCCTGAGATAATGCAGCAGTGTGTTTCTGAATGGAGAATAGACTCATTGCTTGCAGGTGGCCACCTCCAAAACATATATCAGATTCTTCCGAAGAAGGAATTACATCAACTTCTTTAACAAGATTTACATTTACTTGATGTGAAGTACCAAGTTCATTATGCATTTTTAGAGAGTTCTCTTCAAAGTTGTACCTAAATTGACCAATTATTCATTGAAAACTGTTTGTTCATTAAACATATTAGCACAAAAGATCAAATAAACAACAGATATAATGAAAAGCCCTTTGACTTTAAGAAGCATCTTTAATTTCCATTAAACCTGAAGGCTAAATATATCCTAATAATTTTTTTCAGTCCCAGGACACTTTCAGATTTCTTCACCAAACTCTTACAGAAAATCACTGATTTTTCAACATGTTTTTATTTTTAACTTCACTTTTATCAGAAGTATATAAAAAACATAAAATTCCCCCACAAAGAAAACAATTGAAAGACGCTAAACAAATGAGGTATGTTATCCATCTACCTCACCATAAAAATTATGCACTTGTATTGAATATGTCTATCCAGAAAGACATCTGTACAACACGAAAGAAAACACTTCAGAAAAAATCGTTAGTATGATTAATAAGTGACTAAGATAAAACTATATTCAACTTGATTTTTTTAAACTTCAATACTGTGTTCCCTTTTTCAACCAAATTCCCATCTTTTCAAAGATAGTAGTCTAAAGAAAAATGTACTCTAAGTACACATGAACAGTAACATTCGTTGATTTAATTTTATAATTCTTATACAGTACAATCTTTAAAAAAAATCAAAGTTTAATTTTGTATACTGCTTCTATTTGACTATTTTCTATGGATTATCTTTTATGGCCAGATCTTTTAACTTTCAGTTTCAGCTATGTGCTAGCTTAAGTTGCAGTGTTATATAAATGTGTCTTTTGCTCCTTAAGTTCCCTACTTCTCTGACATAACCACACAGTAGGAAGAAAAAAAACTTAATTTGGTATATCGTATCTATATACCTTGACACATTATAGGCAGCTTTTCATGGTCTGAACTTATTTTAATACAGTAATCTATAATAAGTCTAACTGTGGTTGTAACAATTTCAGATTCAGTAGTTAAAAAATTTTTTAATTTTATCACGGCTGCCTTCCATGGACAAGAATGAATACAAAACTATTATACTTAGCATATAAGGTTTGATTTATGCATTACATAAAACCATAATGTAATTTCTTCGTATTTAAATTTGCATCCTAGGCACTGTAAACTGCAAATTTATAGATTTTTCATTCTGTGACCAGGACATTTTTAATTGCTCATTAAAACAAATCTTGGTTTGCCATACCAAGCTTACTTTATTGAATAGAGGCATATAAATAACTCTGCAGGGATTGAGAATTGAATTTGATCACAGATGCTTGATGGAGGCTTCACTCCCTAACTGTATAATAGTCATTATTCAATTTTATTTAATTTAAAACATAAATGATTCTCGCATGTTTAATAAGTTTTGTCTTAGATTCAACTAAAAATTACAATGTAGAGAATATTTTGTTGACTATAATACAACCAAGATTTTAAGGAGCCACACAGACTGGATCTTTCTGTTGCTGGTCCTGTAAATATCAAAGATCTCATAAATGCTACTCATAGAAATTATGCCAAATACCACTGAAAATCAGCAAGCTAGATACATATACTGATCCTAACAGAAATTTTCACTTGCTTGTATCTGTCAACAAAACTGTTCATCTCATTCCAGATTCTTCTGCACAGTATTTAATAATGGAAACATTTCTAAATAAAGTTCACTGACAGCATGATCTAAAGTACAAATGCAACTTGTAATTACTGCCCCCAAAATAACCAGAAATCTTATTTCACATTACAGATAAAATTTCCATCAAGTTGAGTTTCAATGTTTTTCTTTTTTCAACAAATAGGGGTAGTTTCCATTCCTTTCTTCCAAGGTTTATCAATTTCTTTATTTATACAACTTTAATACCTAAAGCAGGGGTGAAATCCTACCGGTTCGGCCCGGTTCTATAGAGTAGGTTGCAAGCAGCTGGTGACATCATAGAA
>JANHFT010007924.1:7511-26173 GCA_032467955.1 Pseudoxenodon macrops | reverse complement strand
ACTTTCACCCACATGATTCTCTTGTCAAATGCTTATGATTAGGTCGGTCTTTATCTTCTATCCAACTCTACTATTCTATCTTCCATCTTCCCATCTCATTCTTTCCAGAGTTGCACGTTGAAAACGGAGTTTGATCTACCTGTTCATAAATACTCACAACACTTAGCAATTGCATTGGGGATGTCACATGAGATTGAGAAAGACTTCACAAGATCTAACGTGGGGTTGCTAAAACCTTATAAATCTGAACAGATCTTATAAGGTCTGTGCAATCTTGTAGATGTGTCTTTGCCTCTGCATTTGTGTTTATGTAAGAATCCTTTAGAAATCACCTAAACCTACTAAGTACCATGTCCAGAGTATCCATCTCTACCACGTTAAAAGATATTACAGATGATACACACAGTAAGGATTTATCTATATTATTTGTTTTCACCCACAATAAAGGCATACCAGATTGACTTTTTAAAACTTCACAGTTCACAGGGGGGAAAAATGTATGCAAAAGACCCATGCTAGCTCATACAGGAAATATCACTTTTTACTTATCTACCCCCTTCACATTATTCAAGCAAATTCTAAGATATAAATAAAATGAAAACAAAGTCTATGGAGAAGTTTCTCAGTTCCAGCTCCTACATCCATGTAGAGGGGAGGAGGATGTCCTTCATATGGACTTGGGCACAGAAATACAGTGATCCCAAAGTAAGTAGTTTATGAACTAAATGAAGGAATATCAAGCATTTTATAATGTCTGCAACCAACAAGAAGATGCTGTAGCTTAGTAGCTGACTATGTGTTTTACATGTCAACAGGTAGGAGTGAAAAACTCCTAGAGATGCTCTGTTGACAATCACTGCCAATAAAATTGAGCTAGATGGACCAATAGGCTATCTTAATTAAAATCACACTTCTTATATTTCTGTGAAAGGCATCTCAACCAAGCCTGTTTACAAGGTATCTAATAGGCTTCCCACATCTGTTGCCATCTAGAATAACTTGCCCTGTCTGTAAAATAGTGTTTGCATTTAAAATTCACACACGGATATATGATTGCATTCTCAGCATTACTGACATATTTTTCTTTGTCCTTTGTGTTTTGGAAGATTCCCAAGGCTGCTTAAGTAAACTTGATCTTTATTTTGCTTCTATTCTTTACGCGCTTTCATTGGTAGGAAAGAAACTGAGTTGATAGTTTTGGTCTCTATAAATCAAATAAGTAATCTAATGAAGTTGCAGCCTTATCAGCAAGAAAAGAATCATTCACTGTGTAAAAAGCAAGGAACAAATGGACTTTGTGGGCAAAAAGCACAATGGGCAATGAAAAATGTCCTTTATTGCTTACTGTAGTTTCTTGGGTTTTAAAAAAAAGAGAGTAAGGATTTGCTATTGTTTCCAATTCTATTAAATTGTTCAAGTCTGATCAATTCTATTACATTGTTTCTAATGCTGGAGGAGTGAGCTGTCGTTCCCATAGGTTATTTGAAGTCCCAAAATGATGTGCTTGGATTTCACTACTAGACAATAATTTGAAATGCCCAAGCTGGACCATTTTGAAGCCTAGCATAAAATTGATTAATTGATTATGTGCTACCAGGTCATTGTTGAGTGCTAGTGACGATGTACAGTAGATAAATTTTCTCTATCATGATGTAACCTTAGCCTGGACCTTCAGGGCTTCCAATGGACACTTATCATCATAGTAACTGAGTCCTTCCACTTTGCTGCTGGTCATCCTCTTCTTTCCTTGCCTTCCACTTTTCTCCCAGCATCACAATATTTTCCACAGGTCTAGGTCTTTGCACAAGGTAGCTTATGAGACTCAAAGATTAGTCCACCAACACGTGATTTGTGCAGAACCTCTATTCCTTCCATAAACATACTATGAACTTAATACTAACCTGAGATGAGGCTTCTGATTAACTTGGTGCTTGGCTTTTTATCCCTAATTCTGGTCAACCAGTACATAAATATATGTGATATATACACATATCTCACATGTACAAGCAGACTTGGTTCCATCTTGTCATAGTATGTGAGATTAACCTTGAGGGACAGGAGGAAGATCTGCAACCTTTCCCAACCTAGACACTGTGCAAATGTTGAAGTGTGGGTGTGCAAATGTTGAAGTGTGGGTGTGCAAATGTTGAAGTGTGGGTGCACATGAATGTGAACATATGCATAAACAATCTTCACTTCCTTTGCTGAAAAGAAAAAAAAGAAACATGGAAAACAGCTATTTTCTTGCTTGCATTAGCAACCCTAATTAAGTCTTAATTAAGTCATAGAATTTGGAGAAAATGTAGGAAGATAGCTATAAAAATGGCCTAACAATATATCCGGCACTGTCTGGTTCAATATTATTTGATGAGTACTCACAGGTGAGACGACTAGGGGATTCTATCAGAAGAGATTAAAGATGGCTTTTATTCAATTACAGATCACTCAATTATTACTGAAATAGAAAACAGGATGTTTCAACAGAGGAAAGTGTACATCAAATGATATTAAAGAGCTAAATGTGGTTTTCATGGTTGTTTCTGCTAGAAGGCAAAATGAATTAAACTCATTATCTTCTATAACAAAGCAATACGATCTTAAGGTGAAATCTAATTTTATGTACAATACCTTGTTTTAAAATTCTGCTAGGAGCGGAGCTGTAATTTCTTTTCAATTCAAGCAAGGTTTTTTATTACGAACAACAGTTCATTAACAAGAACTTACATCAAGATGAAATATAGTGATTCAGAGCACCCAGTGACAATGTATATGATCATTTGTATGACTATTGCTTCATTAGCTACAGCAGGAGACACTGAATTGTAAGAAGCCATTTTAGCATGTGAGTGGAAAGGCTAAGATGGCTGAAACAATGCTAGAAAATATCACAGAATATACCAGAAACTTAGAATTATAAATAAAAGCAAGGATAGGCCTCCGGATGAGAGGTGGAATGGATGAGATATCTTGGTCAGACAATAGACAAGTTCATAATATTAGAATATTGTGGATATGTGCCAAGCAGTAAACAATGCTAACAAACATGTTTCTCAAAACAACAGCAAATAAATATTCTCACACACAAAAACCTTGCCGAACACAACAATATGATATCTTTCCCAGATGTGAAGAGCATTCAAAAGAATAAGTGTTTGAAGATAACACAATAGTGAACATGAAATTTCCATCTCTCTCTCTTAAATTGGTAGTCTTAAATGCACAAATGGGTATGAATAGGGTGCCTAACATCAATAAGACTTTAAATATTGAGGCTTTTAATAAAAAGATATTCTATGACATTTATATTTGGATTGCTCAGTATCCCTCAGTATATGTATGTGTGTGTATATATATGTGTGTGTGTGAATCTTAAATCTAGCTTTTATTATTTTAATAAATAATTCAAGGTGATAATAAAAGTAGTCCTTGACTTACGCCCACAATTGAGCCCAAAATTTCTGTTGCTAAGTAACACATTTGTTAAGTGAATGTTGCCCCATATTACGACTTTTCTTGCCATGTTTCTTAAATGAATCATGCAGTTGTTAAATAACTCACAAAGTTGTTAAGTGAATCAGGCTTCCCTGTTGACTTTCCTTATCAGAAAGTTGCATAAGGGGATTGATCACATGACTCCGGGACACTGCAACTGTCATAAATATGAGTCAATTGTCAAGCATCTGATCATGTAACCAAGGGGATGCTGCATGGGTCATAAGTCTGAAAAATGGTCATTTTTTTCAGTGCCATTGTAACTTTCAACGGTCACTAAATTGACTGTTGTAAGTCGAGGACTACCTGTACCTAATAGTCCTTTCTCCTTTTATTTTCCCCTCAATAATAATCCTGTGACATTAGTTGGGTTGAGATAGAATGACTGGTCCAAAGTCAGGCAATCACCATTCATATCTGAGGCAGCACTGGAACTCACAGTCCCCTGGTTTCTAGCTGTCCACTAGATCAGTGATGGTGAACCTATGACTCCTGTCACACCATAATATTTTGGTGACACACCAATGTTCACCAACACCCGACAACAACTATTCTGGAAAGCACATCCTCTTCTCAGAGACTTCAGATGCAGGAGAAGAGTAGTGTTATCTAGAGCAGTTGGTAATTTATGTGACTCCCCACAGACTTCCTCAACCTTGGTGTGACACTGAGTAAGCTGGCAGTAATTGTAGCAAACCCTACTTTGTTTTTCCAAAGGTGCTTCTTGGATGAGAAACGAAACGTCTTCAAAGAAAAAACAGAAATTCCAGTTGCCTCTTGAAAAATATCTTTGGAGCAACCATGATCTGGATAACTGAGAATCTCCATAGACCTGCTCTGTTTTCTATTGTCCTTCCTACCTACTTCTCCACTTTCCTCTTTGTTGTTAATAGCAGGACAACTAGTGTTGAAGTTTGGTTTGTATTGCCAGTTTTTTAATCATTTTAAGGCAGAAAGTAAATAGTCTGGAATACATATGGAAGAAATGTACCTCCCCAAAGAGGTATTTCATTCAGAACTTCCAGATACATTTTATAACAGAACATGAATCTAACTGGAGTTTGAACCTTTTCTTGCAAAAAACCAGGTAAAATTACTCAGCCGTATAGTTTATACATTCATGAAATTTACTAGGAGGAACTTCACTCTGCACTTGAAAGTCAAAATAAAGGTGCTTTTCAGTTGTCTGGGTCATTTCTTTTCATGGCAAGCTAACTAAATCAGCCAGATTTCTCAATTTTTTTAAATCTTACTGTGCCTGGATGACAGTGGAACGTGTCATAGAAAAGAGAGAAGCACTTCAGAGAGTTAATGAGGAGAAACTGTCCATGTTAAAAAAAATGGGAATAAATTTGGAATAAGAGGTCTTAAATCATAATTTTGCCTACTGTGCTGGTTTTCTTTGGTCTGGTCAGTGTTTCAGAAGCATGTGGTGATCTGTTAGTTGTACTGCAGTATAAAATTTCATTCTATTTGCATGTGTGAACTAGGCCTACACTGCAACTGCCAGGCAGAAATGAACTTAAACATTGTCTGTAGCTGGAGAAATTTACTCTACCTGCTTAGAGTCAGTCCTATATAAATAAACCATGATTTGGTTTATGAATAAGATATGAAATGGTATAATCTGATTTCAGTTTCAAATTGAGATACTTTGAAATGTAGTTGGGAAAACAATTGGTCCAAAAGCTACAACGGAGGGGGGGAATTCAAAATGCTTGATGTTTCGTTCAGCTTTGGCAAAGTGGGATGAAAATAACAGAAATGGGAGAATCTTTAGAAAACATTAATCCTGCCAAGTTTTAGCTGGATATGTTCAAGGGTTTCACCACAGTACATTTTGAAATACATATCCCCTGTACTTTTTTTTAAGCCAAACATAACAATAAAGGACAACAGCTTCCAAGGCCTCCAGAACAGATCCTGTGCAGACATTGTCCTATTCTATATAAAAATCAGGAACTTTCAAAAACTTTTCCCACTTGCTTTTTGGTGATGTCAGATTTGATGTGACTGTGCAGAATGATCACTGATGGACATTATGGACTGGAGTATGCAACTTTGCTGCTTCTGATTCCTGTGTATTCTGAGAATGTCCCAAGAACAGGCATAGTTGATTACCAAGATTGAGCTCTCCTGATAAGCCCTTTTTCCATCACTGTCCTTAATGCAAAACTGGACAAAGAAGACTAGGCAGAGATTGGTCGAATTGACTTCTCTGCAGTAGCTTTGCTGCCTCTGATCCAGAGATGGGTTCCTACTGGTTCTATCCAGTTCTATAGAACAGCTGTGACATCATGGAGCCAGTTCCATCGGTGTCTCTGTGGGTGCCGGCATCTTGGATTGGGCGCCGCCATCTAGTTTTTGATTGCTGCGTGGATATACGTGCCAGGGGTGGGTTCTAACTTACCTCGATGCCGGTTCTCTGCCTCCCATGCTACGTGGGCGCACCTCGTGCCTCACGCGTGCACGCACACCTCATGCATGCACGCACGCACGCATGCA
Organism: Pseudoxenodon macrops; assembly: GCA_032467955.1. Lineage (NCBI taxonomy): Eukaryota > Metazoa > Chordata > Lepidosauria > Squamata > Pseudoxenodontidae > Pseudoxenodon > Pseudoxenodon macrops. Next base: position 20,176 of record JANHFT010007924.1, on the reverse strand, counting down.
CAGTAGAAAAAATCCCAAAAAATCTCCCCCAAAAAAGGCCAAAAACAAGATGGCGACGCATGCGCAGTGCCAGAAACTTGGCTTCTGTGCTTGCGCAGAAGAAAAAAAATTCAAAAATTATTTCCCCCCCCAAAAAAAAATTCAGAAAAAAAAATGGCAGCGCCCATGGAGCAGAACTGGCTCTGTGACATCACCAGCGGCCTACTACCTACTCGGTAGAAATGGTAGGAACCCAGCTCTGGTGCGTGCCCTTCACACATATACACACATGGCAACCCCGAGCGATCCAGCAGCAAAAAATATTCACAACCCACCCCTGCTCTGATCCATAGGAACTTTCTGGTGCTAGGAAGTTTGGCACATTTGTTTGTTTTCCTGGAAAGCTTCTTCATATTCCTGACAGACGTCAACTATATCAGGAGTTAAGGAATGCTAGAAATATTGTAATTCAGTTTGTAGCAGATGGCGACTGATGCGACAAGACACAATGCCACAAAGGCAGGCAGCCCACAGTCAAAGAAACTGGTACAGAGAAAGTAGCATTTGTAAACTTGCCGTCCCATATTGCTGTAGGCAATAAATACTTAAGGCAGCACCTGTATGCATTAGTTTGGCACCCATTAATTCACGGTAAAGAGACTTAAGCCAGCCCCAACCATAGACAATTGAAACATACCGTATATTTTGACCCCAGAAGAAAAACTAACATTGGATCCATGTTCAGAATGCAAAGAGCAAAACCAAACTCCCATTTTGTTGTCAGGCTCTCCCGAGAAGTGTGACAACCCAATCTGCATGAGAAAGAGTCAAGTTTAATGGCCCCACTAAAGAAGCTGAGTGAAGAGGCAATGAATGAAGTCCCCAATAACATTCTCCTTCCACTCTGAAGAGCGCCAATCGGTTATTGGATCTCTTGATCTCCACTGGGTGAATATCAGAGTGTCTACCACATCACTCAAATACCCGCCCTCTGCCTTCTCTATGGAAGCAACCCGATATTTTATTTTGATGACAACAGCAGAAAACCCACCAATAAGAGCTTCCAAAGACTGCTAAGGGCTTCCAAGTCACCTGATTTGCTTGGCTGCCTTGAAGCAGGTCTCTGCATCAATTCAGGAATCTGCTCCAATAAATCTGGGATTCAATTGAAACATTGCCAAAATCAAAACACCCCTTTGAAGCTTTGCAAAAGTTTACTTTTTGGTTAGGATGAATTAGAATTTACCTAGTGAGAAGAAGTAGCTAACTATCTTGCCTGTATTTTTCCCAGCAAAATGTGTCCAAAGCTGCTTGGCTTTCTATCAAACGGGATAGAAACAACATATTTGTTTGTTTTTGAATGAACGATTTGAATGATTGGCGTATTGTTGTGATGAATCAATGGAAATTAGCTTGTTTCAATTTGCTATAAGAAGCACCAGAATTCTGATCTCAACCCTGTTGCGCAGATCTCATAAAATATGGCTTTGTTTCTGATTTTTGATTGCAAAATTACACATCTACAAATGCTCTAACACATATTGCATACTTCTTCATATATAATTAACAGTATAACAGAGGAGTTAGAGCTGAAAACATAATTACTTCATTTCTTTTGGTCCAGCTATATAATATTGGATTAGTTTTCCATCCAATGAAGGGTATGTTTTTTTATGCAAAGAGAATTCAGGCTCCCAGGTCCTTATAAATGCTCTGTATAAGACACAACTGCATTTGTTTTAACAATTGAATTACACTTACATTCATTTCTGTAGTATTCTGCTGTTTTATGACTATTCTCATAATACAGTTATGCATGGTTAGCCATTTTGCTCAATTTTCTGAATTTGTGCTGAACCATAGATTTTTCCATGTAGCTGGGGTGAATTGAGTCTGCCTAGTGTGTGATTCAGTGCACCTTGTGAATATTGCTTATGCTTTAAACTTCAGGTTTCTGAAGGGGGAAAAGCAGAGTAGAAATGTGAAAATCTAACGTAAGACCTAATGTAAAATGGCAAGGGTGACTTTAGCTTCTTGCACTACTTTGTCATTAAATTTGTCTTGTTGAGGTTTAGAAAAATCAACTTTTTACAGGTAGTCCTCAGAAAACAGAATAACAGAGTTGGAAGAGACCTTGGAGGTCTTCTATTCCAACCTCCTGCTTAGGCAGGAAACCCTACACCACTTCAGACAAATGGTTATCCAACATCGTCTTAAAAACTTCCAGTGTTGGAGCATTCACAACTTCTGGAGGCAAGTTGTTCCACTGATGAATTGTTCTAACTGTCAGGAAATTTCTTCTTAGTTCTGAGTTGCTTCTCTCCTTGGTTAGTTTCCACCCATTGCTTCTTGTTTTACCCTCAGGTCTTTGGAGAATAGCTTGACTCCCTCTTCTTTGGGGCAGCCCCTGAACTTACAGCAGTACTCCTCAACTTACAACAGTTCATTTAGTGACTGTTCAAACATAAAATGGCACTGAAAAAAGTGACTTATGACCGTTTTACAATTATTGCAGCATTCCCATGATGACATGCTCAAAATGTGGATGCTTGGCAACTGACTCATATTTAAGACGGCTGCGGTGCCCGGGGGTCATGTGATCACCTTCTGATGAGCAAAATCAATGGGGAAGCCTGATTCATTTAACAACCATGTTACTAACTTAACAAGTATGGAAAGAAAGATTGTAAAATGGGGTGAAATTCACTTAACAAATACCTCACTTAGCAACAGAAATGTTGAGCTCAATTGTGGTGGTAAGTCAAGGTCCACCTATATTACTGGATTTACGAGAAATTCTAATCATCATAAATGAAAAGTGGAGAACTTTCCATTCACTTCACCTAAAAGCTCAGGCAGAGAATGATCAGTCTGAACTGTAAAGGAATTCATTAGTGTGCTCAGACAATTAAAAAAAAATCTGCATTTGAAAATTGGCTACCTTTCTCCTCTCAGCTGGATTTTTAGGTAACTGCTGCATTCCTTCCCTCTCCTTGGCTCATTAACGAATCACATCATTTGCAAACAGAAGTACCGCTCAGGGTGAATGCAACCTCAGCATTTGGTCTGCCCTGGCAGCTTCATGGAAACATTCCTTGGCTTCGAACACAAATAAGGAGACCCTAGCAGTCCATTTTATTTTTCTTCAAAGTCTTTTTGATTATCGAGGTTGGCATTTGAGATAACCGGGGCCCATTTGGGCACAAGAAAAATTTGGAACTCAATCCATGGAATCTGATTTCGCTGCTGTCTGCTGGGCAGACAGGTCGGAAATATAATGAAACCATGATCACCATTACCATCACCATCATCCTAAACCCAGAATACAGGCAAAATACCACCAATTGTTTGAAATCTGATACTGCTGACCTGACAACACACATCTGACATTAGGTGCAATTTGAAGATGATCTTAATAAATGCCCATCCAAATATGAGGGGATTCCTGCAAACATGGATCGTCTGCTAATCAAGGCTATTTCTAAGACAGCGTCCAGTTTCCTCTCATATTCTTCTGGGAAAGTTCTCAGTTAAGACATGGAAGTGAAGGAATGGATCCTCTAGAGCAGCAATAAAGGAAGGAACTGCCACAAATTCCTGCTGAAATCGTGGCAAGGATCTTGACGCTGTAAGCACAACACGAGGCTGTGATATTCTGATATCATGCTCAAGAATATTGCCTGAAATATTAGGTAATCAATAAAAACATTTAATATGCATGTATTAAAATAAAAAGAGAGGAAGGGGAAGGTTGTGCATTTATTTTAGCTCTTTTTCAGGGCCATATCAAGCTTTCAAGTCCCATAAAATATCCTTGACCTTGCTCTCTAAAAAAATATAACTTCTCTTGCAACTCAAATTTCATGTTGTGTAAAATATACATTAATAAAAAGGAAAGAGAGGGAATTGATTTAGAACACAAAGAAAGTTATTGATTTGATTTAAAGATCCTATTAAGTTTTTCCCCCCTCCACTGTGGCCACCCAAGGTGAATTATGATCAAGCATAAAGGATTATTTAAGTGTTTCATCATAGTCATATTATTGGCTTGGATTCCTTTAAATGGATATAGCATTAACCTATGATCAGGAAATGGAATTCAGAGTACAGCTTTATATAAATTAAAGGGAAAGGCTAAGATAAGATTTGATTCTAAATACAGGTAGCTCTCATTTAGGGACCACGATTGAGACTGGTTGTTAAGTGAAGTTGCTAAATGAAATTGTGAGTGTGGTAAAGATCTTACTTCAGGTTTTCTTTGTTTGATAGACAAATGATGGTCATAAATGTGAGGGTTGGTAGCAAAGGACTGTCATTAGTTGAAGGCAGTTGCTAAATGAGGACTACCTGCATAGAAATTTCATTAGATAAAAGATTACTAGAGAGAAACATATGAAACTGCAACTATCAAGAGTCAAAAAGTTAAGTTAATCTCCAGTCCAAAAGCGCAAGAAGTAGATTTTTTAACCTCTGAAGTAAATGGCTTTGTGTATCAGAAACTTACTGTAGTCAGGCATTCAGAACTCTTTAATTAAAAAAAACAGCAACATTTAATAGGAAGTTGTTTAAACTGGATTATCAACATTTCAGAGATTTGCTGTGACTTGGATCCTAAAACTCAATTCAGCCATCCTACATTTTGTCAGGACAAAATTCACTTAAAATGAAAGGGATAATAGCAAAACAGCAAATAGTTCACTACACAAAAGCCCAAAACATTTTCATTTTTTTAATTAATAGCATGTATAGGTTGTACGAGTGCTAAAATACTAAGAACAAATTTGTTCAAATTACTTATTTACAAATCTGGGTATGTTTCTTTTGGAAATCATTAGCGGTTCTGAAAACCATTTTGAATATACGAATGATTTTGCAAAAGACACATTGATATCATCAAAAAACACGACTGCCAAATGAATGGTCAGGCTTGCATAGCAGAAAAATGCAGTTTGTCATGTTCATTGCTTTTGTGATGATGGATATGTCCCTGATCCAGCATAGCCATGAAAAAAGTCTACATTTTTTGCATAGGTTTTATATGAATAGTTTTCATATTCCCTGCAGAATGAAGGGGAAAAAAAGTAGTATAAAGATGAAATTGGACAGATCAAGATGTTCTAAAGGCAAGAATCAGAAATAACCTGGGACTAAACGTTTACATGAAACACATAAGTAAATTTGTAAATTAAAAAAATTGCATGCGACTTATATCGTCTGTAGACTTCTTTGGCAGACTTTCCAGAAATAATTGCAACCTCTTCCTAAAACATCTACCAAACAGAGCTTGATATACTATACAACAACTGCCCTTGTGGATAATACTGATTGTCATTCACAAGGGTGTTCCCAACCAGCCCAAGATTTCAAAGTGAATATTTTTTTTCATCAGGGGTTTGCGACTAAAACCTAAGATTTTAACTATGCTTATATAAAAAAGGTATTCAAGTAATGAAAGCAATAATAGGCCATTGGTTATCTTCCCTAATATTCAAAACTAATAACAAGTTAAATAAGCTGGGGATTTTCCTTTCCCTTGGATTTTGTTGTTCACAGGAACAACACATACCTTGCATTTAAAAAAATCTATGAACAATCTGTAAACTATTCCTCATTTCCAAGTGGCCCAATAAAATTAAGAAAGGGAGGTATAGAGACTAATTTTTTCTTATTGTGTCCAATTTTCGGATCCTGGCTCAACAAGTCTCTGCAGTTTTCTTGGCAAGGTTTTTCAGAAGTGATTTGCCATTTGTCTCCTTCCTAGAGCTGAGGAAAAGGAACTGGTCCAAGGTCAGCTAGCTGGCTTTAAACCTAAGGCATGGCTAGAACTCCCATTTTCTAGACTGGTGCCTCTAACCACTACATCAAACTGGCTCTCTATATGGACTATAGGTTGTAGGTAAAACCTTGGCAGATTCTGATTGCCAAAAAGACAGCATCTCTGAACGGGATTTCAAACCATAGGAAAGGGTTATGCCTAGATTCTGCTCTTCTTTTCAAGGGTCTTACTATTTTGTGCAACCAAAGATGTAATAGTTTTTACTCCAATCATAGCAAAAATCTTTGAAGGAGAAAAGAAGCAGACATTGCTATGTTGGTTATTCTCCAAAGTATTACAGTCAACAAGATTGTGCATTGCTATGTTACCTTGGATTCTGTAGCAAACAGAATACCACAAAGAATTTGCAATTTTGCTGTATTTGACATGATATAATCCCAGCTGACATTACATAATGAATGAGTTTCTAAAGTATTGCTTCACTACTTAAATCTGGTGTTAACGATGATCTCATTGAAACAGAAAAACTACTAATTATACTTCAGGTGCTATCTTCTATTTAATCTTTCTTGAAATATTGAGTGAGAATATATTGTGTTTAGTGTTTTCTTGGTTTAGCAATTGTTTAAATCAAATTAATTAAAACCTTGTGGACTAACTCATATTCTATATGAAATATTTACTCAAGGGATGATTCCAACCAAAATTTATCAGAATAATTTACAACTTAAATCTTGGCAAAATGATTGCAGCTAGAGAATGAATGCAGAGTGATTTTATGCTGGATGTTTACAAAACAGATTTTTGTTCTAGAGCAGCTTGTTGAGAAATATTTTAATAGCAATAGCACTTAGACTTATATACCACTCACAGTGCTCTACAGCCCTTTCTAAGCAGTTTACAGACTCAGTATATTGCCTCCAACAATTTGGGTTCTCATTTTACCCACCTCAGAAGGATGGAAGGATGAGTCAACCTTGAGCCTGGTGGGATTTGAACTGCCAAATTGCAGGCAATCAGCAGAAGAAGCCTGCAGTACTGCACTCTAACCACTGAGCCACTGAGCCTCATTATATCAAATGAATTCTTTAATTCTGCAAATATTTTTTTAAAATTGTTACTTCAGAACTGAGCTGGTCCTGAATAATGTAATTTGTATTATAACCTCACAGATTTTGATGTTATTTGTATCTGTGATGTTTCTATAATATAAGCATTTCATGTGTTAAAATTATATCTGTGTCTCAGTATTTTCCATATAGAGTATGTCTTGACATGTTCAGTAATCCCACTGAAACACTATCTAATACAGGGTTTAAATGGGGTCAGCTATAACTCTTAGATTGAGGCAAAATAATTCTAAAATTCATTATTCCAGTTAGTAACTAAAGTTAGTATCTAGAAGGATAAACACAACTTTTAGAGAGAATTGTAATGCGTGTAATAAAAGCAAGTTATCCTTGCAAAAGAAATTAATTCACAGTCCTCTACATTTGTTTAAAATTTTGTGATACGATAAATATGAGAATACCTCTCAAACTGTAAATCAAAGCAATTGATTTAAGTATTTGTTCTGCGTTCATATATTCAAAGGAATCCTAGAGAGACTCTCTAACTAAGCCATCTTTGATTTGAATCTGAATGGGGTAACTTTAAATCTACTAGTTAGGGATTTCTAGAAATTATTATACCAAAATAAAGGTCATAGAGATGTTTTACAAAATTTGCATAGATCAATATAACAAAACTATGTATTTGGGAATATATATCGTTGCAATTTTATGCACACTTATCTGGTAATAACCTATTAAATTTAATATGCCTTTGTTTTGTTTAAGGTCAAACTGCATTATAAGTGTGATTTATTTGCTTATTTACTTCTTGTTTTTTAAATGAGATGCTACCCAATCTTATTTCAAATTTTAATTCAACATCTAGAATTCAATTTAGCTTCTAGTATAACATTTCAAATTATCAAAACAAAGTATTAAATATGTAGTTCATAAGATGTACAAATCTAAATTTGCTTTGTCTTGAATGTCAATGAGTTTCAGTACAATAGTTTCAACAGAATAAATGGTTGTATATTAGCAAAAAGTAGGGATTATAAAAGTAAAACTGTCCTTACTGTCTCAATATCTTTTTGATAGTAAGGAAAACTCTAGATAGTTAAAAAAAAACATTGCTAAACTGAAGAGACATATTATTTGTATGTTAATGCATTTTATAGTTTGATATATAGATTCAATGTGACACTTTTTAACCATTCACCAAGCTTGAGTAATATTTGATTTAGTTCTTTTTCATACTGTCTGATACCATTTGTACTTGCCACAAAATTTTCTGAAGATCTTATCTTTAAAAATGCTGACATATGGTCCTTCTAAACTACAACATTAAGTGCATTCATGCAAGTACATTTGGTCATATTGAATTATGTCAGTGCACTGTTCTAGTTTTATGTGGTGCCCAATACACAATGTAAATCAGTGAAAACTATTTGTTTGCACAAGTTCCATTTATTTTAAAATGATTGCAACAAATGAGAAAATCATCATGGATTTGTGTCTTGCGTGAGGGCCAGATTAAATTTTTATTGCAAACATGGACCTACGAATCTGGGCTACAACTTTTCCTCTGAAAAATGTTTACAGAACCACTGTTTAAAGAAAGAAATAGAAGCTCAGTATATACTTCTTTTAGTATTTTTCTCAATAGTCCCTTTACAGTCACTTGTTAGTGATTATGTTTGCTTTTAAGTGGATAAAAAGGTACTGGGGGAGCAATTTTGAGGAAAACTGTATAAACAAATTATAAATTACACTTTGCTCAACACTATTTCCCCTTCCTAGGAGGAGAGAAATTCCTAGGGTTTCCACTGATATTTAAAAGTAGTGTGCACTAAAATCTCCTTGCCTTGCAGAAAACTATGAATTATCTTATTTCTTTTCTATTAGAAAAAATTACATTTTACATTTCTGTAATTTCACTGTGACTTCAATGTTATGACATTGCTACAATATTTGCATTTACTATCTTCTTGTAGGACTCTACCTACAGCCAACAGCTGATTATACCTAACACAGGACTACCATTGAAAACAAAAGTTTTTGCAGCTGTGAGAGCAACAAACCTGGATGGAAGGTACTACCAATTATAATGATAAATTGGCCTTGCTTTTAATAATCCTAGACACATCTCTGCCCAAGCTCCTTGAGATATAATCAGAGGTGGGTTCCTGCCGTTTTGGACCTGTTCGCTAGAACTGGTAGTGGGAATTTTCTCCCACTCGCCAAACTGGCAGCAAGGGCCAGCTGGACACCGCGCGGAACTGGTCCTCTAGCCAAAAATTGGTGCTCTGGCCTCAAATCGGCCGAAAAACAACCCTCTGTGCATGCTCAAAGCCTTCTGCTCATGCACAGAGGGTTTTCACTCAGAAGTGACAAGGGCGCGTGCGCGCACATGCACATTTCTGGGGCAACTTTGAACTGGTAAGGAAGGTAAGTAGAACTCAACCTTGGATATAATGAGTTGTGAACTTATGAAGTTGTTCCCACTGATTGAGTTCACAAATTGTGTCTAACCAGTCTGATTATTGACTAACTTGTTTTCTAATTTGATCCAGCATTGCTGTTAATGAACCAAATATTTTATTTTATTTACCATATTTGTTGTATTTTGCTTTTATGATTGGTCCTGGATTGAGTTAAATAAATAACTAGATAGGCTAAGCTCCTCCAACCTGCTAAACTACAAAACACAATACAAAAAAACCTCTCCCATGAACTCTCCAAAACAAGCAATGAAGAAATCTATCCAAGATTAAGAATATTCAAGATTATTAGGTTGTCCAAAGCATCTGGTTGGTCTTTAGTTAAATGCTGTTTGAATAAAAGCAGATCAATGGCTTAGCTCACCCAGTGTCACTAACTCTAACTCCTCATGGATAACATTATTTTCCATTATATGCTCTCCAATTCTTTAAATAAGAATTGACAGCTTTAACTACTGCAAATGTACAAAGAACTTGAGCACATAGTTTATGGATATGACATATGACATTCAAAACTGAGCTTTTCTTGGGGCTGGTCAAAAATTTGTACTCAGTCACACTTTAATTGGTTCATAGTTTACATTATTTTAAAGTTGTGGATATTGATTAATGGCTGGGCTTTCATAGTAACCTAAGCTATAAAGTATGATTTGCCAATTAGAGTGGCTAGTCAATTCATATATCAAAACCAGACCCACGTTATGACTAAGTAGGATTTATGAACCCAGACAATCCACAGGTGTTTTTCCAGTTATTTTGTTGTATGTTTAAAAGCAGAATCTACCTCCATAGAAGATAGATGATAACAATACATATTGTACAGCTAAAATGTAGAATTGTGTGGTGCACATATCTATTAATCTTTCAGCAGATAGTAGATAGGATTTTTTTAGCAGAATACTGCTATTTGATACCTGCCATTCCTAGGCTTGTTCAGAAGGCAGAAGATTTTAATGACACATTCACTTAAAACACATAATAGAATAATAGAGTTGGAAGGGACATTGGAGGTGTATTAGTCCAACCCCCTGTTCAAGCAGGCAGCCATATACTATTCCAGACAAATGGTTGTCCAATCTCTTCTTAACAACCTCCTGTGATCAAATAACCACAACTTCTGTAGGCAAGCTGCCCATGATTAATTGTTCTCACTGTCAGGAAAGTTCTCTTTATTTCAAGATTGCTTTTCTCATTGATTAGTGTCCCTAAATCTTGCTTCTTGTCCTTCAATTGCTTTGGAGAACAGCCTGGCATCTTCTGCTTTGTGGCATTTCCTTAGATATTGGAACATGGTTACTTAACATGATTACTCATTTTGTGGGCTCACACAACTCATAGAATCATAGCCTAACCAATTGGTCTGGTTCATGGAAATTACTAGATCACAAAAAGTAAACTAACAATAAATAAAAACGAAAAAAATCCTAGCTAAATTAACATGTTGTGCAAATCCATTTGTAAGGTTTTATCCCAAAAAGTTATGCATGCTGTAAGTTACTAAAAATAAAGTATATACACAAAAGATTGTAATGAATGAGAAATAGCACTTTAACAGTTAATTCTTTTTTTTTTGACAGATGGAATGTTTTGATGGATTACTGCTACACTACTCCATCTGGAAATCCAAATGACAATTTGCGATATGATCTCTTCTTTAGGTAGACATTTTTAAATAGCATGTATATATTTTACATGGTTGTGATGGATAACACAAATGTATATTGATTGTTTTAAAAGTAAACTCAAAATTTTAATGGCTTGGAATATTATTTTAATAATTATTTACAGCATTAAAATGTAAGGTATTATAATAAGTAATGCATATAGAAGAATTGAATCTTTGGAATCAGTGCAGAAATATGCATGTAGATAATGGCTAAGTGCTAAGTCTAACCTATTCTATTTCCCTTCAGCAATAAATATATACCATACTAGGCAAATATTCTCAATTGATGGCTTCCAATTTGCATTGCATTCAAAGAATTTTTTTTTTATGATAAGTGGATACAAGTCACACTGAGTATATATTTCTTCCAGTACTGGAGGAAGTGTATATTTCAATTCCATTTATAGTAGAACATAAGCAAGAATGTACTCATATCTGTTTACAATCCCCTTATAGCTGTTAGGCCATTATTTGTATATACTTTGAATAGTCTGTTTTAAGATGGTCTTACTATAGGCTTTAGTACTATTGATACAGATGTTAAATGCTTAGCATCAAATACTGTTATCATCTCTGTGTATTATCAGGCCTTTTTGAATGCATAACACCACAGAATGAAGAAAAAAGAGATATATGAAAAAAGATCTCAAGAAAAAAGACCTCAAGTAAAAAAAGCAGTAACCATTCTTGGAACGTCATTTGTTTCATTTTGTATTTTAAAATAGTATTTATAATTCATATTGATAAGTCTGCATGCATGATTTACCACTATTTTTTCCAACAGTTGTCACAGATTGATGTAGTTAAAAGCATTCAGAATTATTCTTTCACATTACTGAATGTTCATGTTCAATCAAAAACACTCATACCTATGGCCATGCAGATAAAATTTATAAATGAAAATAAATAGTGCTATTTTTGCTTCAGAGTTAAGTGGACATTTGAATAGGTATTCTGTGATAAACATTTCTTGCACACAATTTCCTTAGAAACCCAACATTCTATCTACTTGTTTGTTCTGATTTGTCAGTAAATCTGGTCATAATTTTTGACATGCATTGCTATAGCTGAAACAGTTGTTGTTATGTTCAACAAGAATTTGTCTGTATCACGGAAAATATTTATGGATAACAAGAATTACCAAACAGCTGTGAGAAACTGAGGAAGTGTCTTTCATAAATTGCTGAAGCTACCTTTCTTATTTTCTGAAAAGTCAACACTTTTCCAACCTTTTAAAAAACAACAACATCAACATGAAGATGTAAAGAAATCTTATGTAGATATCCAAGTCCTATGTTGAAAATTCATGTGTGATTTTGACATAATTTTCTTTATAAAAAGGAATGTTGGCATTTTGGGACAAACTTTTCTTTAATATATGTACATGTTTTAAGTGGAAATTTTGATTGTAAGATGTAGGGAAATGTAGAGTTTTCATATTTACTGTACATGTAAGTCCTATAACTATGAATTATGTCAATTCATATTTAAATTATATAGCAAATTTGTTGTTGTTGTTAGTTGCGTGTCCGACCCATCATGACCCCAGTTCCTCCAGGCCTTCCTGTCCTCTACCATCCTCTGGTCCATTTAAGCTCATGCCTACTGCTTCAATGACTCCATCCAGCCACCTCATTCTCTGTTGTCCCCTTCTTCTTTTGCCCTCAGTCTTTCCCAGCATTAGGCTCTTC
>JANHFT010007923.1:21737-33912 GCA_032467955.1 Pseudoxenodon macrops | reverse complement strand
GGCAGCCGGCAGTCAGCAGAAGTAGCTTGCAGTACTGCACTCTAACCACTGTGCCTCCACAGCTCATATTGGGGGGGGGGGGGGTTTGCAACATATTTTCCACAATTAGTTGTATTTGTAATTATTCTATAATGTAGCTGATTTCATTCAACCAATTCATTGTGGTTTATAAATGATGCTTTATAGCTTAGGATGATGTGTGAGGACAATCGATTGTGGATTTACTCTGTCAACGTGGTTAAAACCAACCGTGGCAGGTCATGGAATCAAAGATTGCTTCTCTACTTCTCCCAGTTCCAATTCAGTTTACCTTTCCTCTTTATACTGTTCCTTTAAAACATGTAGATAACTTTTGGGCCACATACAGGGGTGGACTTCAAAAAGTTAAGCCCCATGGCAGGAGGGGGTGTTTGTGCCCTCCCCAGGCTCCAGAGACTTTTTTCAAGCCTCCGGGAGGGCGAAAATGGCCTCCCCAGGCTCCGGAGGCCCTCTAGAGGCTGGAACTGGCCCATTTCTAAACCTTCGGTAGGCCCGTTTTATGCCCTCCCCAAGCCTCCATGCGGGCCCTTCATTTAACTGCATCCAAAATGGGCCGCGTGGGGACTCCTGGGAGGGGCGGGGTGGGCAGGGCCAGTCAGGAGTGGGATTTGGGTGTTCTCTGAACTGCACAGACTCTTAGCTAGAGGTTCTCCTGAATCCCTGCGAGCCACCAGTAGCCCACCCCTGGCTGCATACAATCGTATCCACCCAGGTCCTCAGATTGCATTGTCAATGTTTGTTGGCAAAATCAACAGGGTGATATGATCATGGCGATCATGGGGAGACTGGACTTCCAAGGTATGAAAGGTGGTGGTGGTGGTTTCCCCATTTTAAGAACTTGCAAATGGCTAACAAAAGCACAAAAGAACATTTGTGTCAACTTGTGTCAACTTCCACTGGCATCTCAGCATCCCCCGATGGCCTCCTGCAGCTCTTCAGATATTTGTGAGACCAAATGTTGCCCCTGAACTTCCAAAAGTGTATCCTGATTTTTTTTTTTTATGGATTGCATCAGGTAAAACTTGCAATCTTAAATATTCTAAACTTCGCATTTGGCTTTCCATCCAAAATCATTTTTTTCTTCTTCAGTTATTTTGTATCTTAGAAACAGAGACAGCTAGGCTGGTAACGTCAAGGATGGAGCATCTGGCAAAATGTGTTTGATTCCCTTCCATCCTTCATCCAGTGTTAGGATTCAAACATACACTCTGCGCATGTGCAGTATGTTTGCAAAAAAGCTCTGAAATTTACCTTCTACTGCAGTTCCGGTGAGTAAAACAGCTGAGGCGCAGCAATCTGCTCTGCCGCGCCTTTCAGCTGGGCTTCAAGCAAAGGAAATATAGGTCGGTATAGAGCAAGGGTGGGTGGGCCCAGCTGATCGTCGGAGCGAACTGGTTCACTCTCAGCTGATCATTGGAGCATCCCGTATGCCTGAACCAGTCTGAACCGGCTGAATCCCACCCCTGCCTTCATCTCCTGCAGAAAATTAGGAGGTTGGGGGGGGGAACCCTCTCCAGAGGGACTTAGAGGCAGGGAAAGGGGAAACTCTTTGCAAGGAATTAAAGCTGAGCTTTTTTCCAATCCTCTGCACACAGGACTTCTTCCTCGCCTCATTCAGAACTAAACTCATCTGGAAAATCTAGCTTAGATTTACTTTAAAAGTTAACTTGGACTGCATTTATCTGTAGGCGGAGGAGATGTAACCTGGAACCTATACCACATAATTTGGCAATGAGGACACAGCTGATAGTTATATATAAAGATGGAAGAGTTTGATTCCAAAAACTTGTAGCCAAATCAAACATGCCTTTTATCCCTCTTTAATCCTGTATCATGCCAGTTTTCAAAAGGAAAGGTTAGGAGGTATTTAGATTGTTATAAAATATTCCCAAGAGTTTTAGTTTAACTCAGGGCTAATTGAATGCTGACAGTATATATTACTTCCATCTGTAGCAATTGTTGCTTGGTGGGGTTAGGCCAATTTCCCCTTCTCTTCCCCTATATTTCAGACTATCATAGACATCTCCTAAAAGCAGAGTATTATTAAATAGCAGTAAATATGGAACAAAGAGCAGGGAGAAATAGATGAGAGTTTTAGCCATCTGGAAGCATCAAAAGATATTGTGCCAGTCCTTCCTGCTGATTAGTCCTTTCTGAATCTGTTAAGTTTTAGAGTTGAAAGTTCTTACTTGATGACCAAAGGAAGCTATGGAAAGTAAGTAACCCAGAATCCTTTTATATATCCCAACTTCGCAAGATCTCCTGAAATTAAGCAGGTGGTGTATTGGGAAAGTGTCTTTTTTATCATAGCTTCCTATCTGAGGAATACTGCCCCCCCAAAAAAAAGTATTAATTGCATTAAATTGCAACTTAATGCAATTACATTGCCACAAGAAAACAGTCAGGATGGAATATGGAGCAACTGATTGATTCAAAATTGGGGAAATAGGAAACCACGACTGTATACAGTCCTTGACTTACAAAAGTTCAGTTGGTGACTGTTCAAAGTTACAATGGCACTGGAAAAAAGGTTATTTATGACCATTTTTCACACTTATGACTGTTGCAGCATCCCTGTGATCATGTGTTCAGACACTTGGCAGCTGACTCATATTCCTGATGGTTGCATGTGATCACGTTTTGTGACCTTCTGACAAGCAAAGTCAATGTGGAAGCCAGATTCACTTAACAACCATGTTACTAACTTAACAACTTCAGTGATTCACTTAACCACTGGGCAAGAAAGGTCATAAAATGAGACAAAACTCACTTAGCAACATAAATTTTTCACTCAGTTGTGGTTGTAAGTCAAGGACTGTCTTTATTGTCATCTTGTTTAACTTACTAGCAAAATATATGAAGAGAAATGCTGGACTAAAAAAAAAAACCCAAAGAAAAAATGTAAATAAAATTGCCTGGAGAAACATCAACATTGTCAGACATGTTTGACAATAGCATTTGACAGTTGAAAGTGAGGAAGAACTAAATAATCTCTCCATATTAAATAAACTATTATTGAATCATCAAGCAACACCAACCCAATGCAAAAAAGTGGAAATGGTGTTGAAATGGTAACAGCAGAGGTGGGATTCAGCAGGTTCTGACCAGTTCTGGAGAACCAGTAGCGGAAATTTGAGTAGTTCAGACAACCATTAAATACCACCTCTGACTGGCCCTGCCCCCATCTCTGCCTCCCCAGTCCCAGCTGATCGGGAGGAAATGGGGATTTTGCAGTATCCTTCCCCTGCCATGCCCACCAAGCCACGCCCACAGAAGTGGTAGTAAAAAAAATTGAATCCCACCACTGGGTAACAAGCTTTGTGTTCTTAGGCTCAGAAATTTACAGGGATAGTGATTATAGCCATAAAGTAAAGAGACATCTGCTACTTGGAGGAAAGACCACAAATCTAAACAAAATATTAAAAGGAAAGACATCACATCTGATAACACAAGTACATAATGTGATAGGCTCTGATTTTCCCAGTTGTGACATATGGTCATAAAAACTGGATCATCCAAAAGTCTGAACAAAACAAAAAAAAGGATGACTCTGAATTATGGTATTGGGGAAAAATATTCAAAATATCTTGGACTATCAGGAAGAGCCAATAATTTATTGCTCCATAAAGTAAAATCATACTGATCCACCAGTAATGTTGAAGCTAAATCTGAGATATTTTGGACTCTGAAGCCCAAAGAAGGCCATCTCTGATACTTGGAAAAATTGAAAACAATTGAAAAGCGAGTTGTTAGAAGGGAAAATTGTTAGGTTTTTTAGGCTATTAGGAGCCTGCAAGAATTCAAAGAAGCTGTTACTAAAATACATCTCTAAAATATGAAGAAGAAGAAAAAATAAGATGCTGATTAAGTCATAAAAAGACAGGCATGGCTAAACAACAATGGTAGGAAATTACCTTGGAAATATTCCTGGCTGATCTCTAACCATGTTCTGAAATTGTTCAAGCACCTTTCTTTTTATTGAGTCCATGAAAAGAGGAAGGGATCAGAATTATTTCAGTGATAATGTAGCTCTCAGGCAGAGACTGTACCAGAAGTTAGCATGCTAACAAATTATGGCACATGTTTAAATCTTTGTAGATCAACATTCTGTTTTGGATAGCTTGCCAGTTTTCTTGTGGTGCCAATGCAAATGGGATCCAGATGTTTACTTGATGGGATGGCACTGCCAGCTACGATTTGCAGTTCATGTCTGCTGCACATGATAGGATACTCCCTACTCTTTACTCTCACACAGTCAATGTTGATTAATAATGAGAGCATCACATTTCAGAAAGAAGGACAAAAATATCCTGGAAAGGAGGAGGGAATAGAAAACATGGACCAATTTTAAAAGCTGCAAGAAAGAAGGACTTGCAACATCAACAGCACTTTCTGTGATTAAAAAAATCTAGTTAGAGACAATTTAGTGCGGTGTTTCTCAATGTTGGCGACCTGAAGAGAGCTGGGGAATTCTGGGAGATGAAATTCACACTTCTTAAAGTTGCCAAGATTGAGAAACCCTGATTTAGTGAGTTATGCACTACTGGGTTCCATTCATGCACTGGATTTGAACTAGAAAGCCCCAGAATGCACATCTCCTTCCCCAGAACACACCACATGCCCTGGTGCCTGACACCCTATCTCAGTCTAACAAATCATCTCAAATTGTGTAGTGTGATTCTTCAACAACCCAATCTATAATGTACCATTATATATTCATAGCTGCTGCTTGATAAATCCCACCAATCTGCTCATCTTAAAAACAGTGCCAATGGATACATTTGATCTCCTTTAATTAATTTGGTGGAAGTTATATTGGTTCATGGGATGCCAGTCCACTCACCCATTTATACTATGAAATCTTCTTTGTCCTCCTCTCTCTCTCTCTCTCTCTCTCTCTCATGCACCATCTCTGTGCATAATTATAACCTTGCTCTCTTCTGGAAGAAATGAGCTACATCATGTTGGCAAGAGACACCAAGTTGCAGAGGTATATAAAGCAGCTAAAAGATGTTTGACTGTAGCCTAAAGGTAATAGTCACCAACTTTTCCTTTCTTAACGAACTCCCTTCACTTGTCATTGGGGATAATTAAATGCAACCTCCTTGCTGCCATCAGTGAACCGTAAGCAAATTAAGTGAAGCTATATTATACTTATGTAGTAAATCCCCAAATATATTTCCATGAACCATCACAAATTGTATTACAGTCCATTCATTATCCCTGAGTGTGGTAGTTATCAAGGCCGTGCTGAAAAGGCATTTAGATCCACTGAAGTTCTGAATCTGGAGGCTATGGAAAGAGATTAATCAGGGTGATTCTAGTGTGCTCCAGAAGGCTATGCTTGCTTCTGAATTAGGAAAGCAGTCCAAATGATCCAGCTCATCAACTTTTTTCCTCCAAGCCACAAATTCTTTTTATTTCACCTCCCATCCATTGTTTAGATCCACAATTGTCCTTGTTGGTATGTGCATTTTCTTATGCACATTTCTAAAAAATATTGTTAAAAAAAATTAAAATTGCCATTCGTTCTAAGCTGTTTCCCTTAACATTCCGATCTCCTTGAAATATCTTTTGGATGGA
This sequence comes from Pseudoxenodon macrops, assembly GCA_032467955.1. Lineage (NCBI taxonomy): Eukaryota > Metazoa > Chordata > Lepidosauria > Squamata > Pseudoxenodontidae > Pseudoxenodon > Pseudoxenodon macrops. The sequence continues at coordinate 28,290 of JANHFT010007923.1, read as the reverse complement.
GAACAACATCGCAAAATTCAGTGAAGGGAAAAGCTGAGTTAAGATTCTGATGTTTCTAGATGAGAAAATTCAGCCAGTTTACAGTAAAATAATAGCTACATTGTTTTCCCCCCATTTCTAAATATCAGGGTTGGGAAATCTCATCCTACAGGCCTCATTCAACTTAGTCAGCTGCCCCGCAGGCAAGATAGATTTGCCTTCCCTGCAGAGATGGGTTCTGAATCTTTTTACTGCCGGTTCGCTCAGAGTCATATCTCGAGCATTCGTGGCAGTCAAAAACTAGCTTCTGTGCATGCACAGAAGTAAAATCCAAGATGGCGGCACCCATGGAGACATCCACAGAATCGGCTCCATGATGTCATCAAGGAGTTACTACCAGTTCTATAGAACCAGATAAAACTGGTAGGAACCCACCTCTGCTTCCCTGGTATTGTTAGCCATAATTGTTGGAACTTCATAAGAAGCAACAGGAACCCAGGGTTCAGTCTGGCTAAATTGCAGCCAAGAGGGATAGGTTGAATCCCACCAACACATACAGACATGCATTATATATGACAAAGCATCTCCTTGAGCCAACAGTAAACTGTACAGTATTGGCATAATCTCCCTGACTCCATATGGTGCTGTCCTTATTTACCGAGTCCAGGATAATTACAAACAGAAATTATGGATTCCCTGACTATCTGCTTCACCTCTCACCAAACATCATCATCCCATGAAAAAACATCCACCAATGGTTCTCCTGAACATGGGATAAGCTTCAGGAAAGAGGTGAGTTTTGACAGATGACTCATTCAATATGGTTCGGTTTTCTATCAAAACTTGCTGAGCACTCAACTATTCACTGATATAAATTCATAGTTATGCTTTTTTTTTTGTATGTGAGTTAATGCTATTCTAGATGATGGCTAAAAGGTAAAACAGTCCAAACCACAGGTGTGACACTTGATTGTGTCATGGGCTGAATCGTGACATGATATGACGTGAAGCTGGGATGGGTGTGGCCTGTGCGTGACATATCCAGCCCATGGGCTGCCAGTTTGACAGGCCTGGTCCAAACCATAGCTTACTTGCAAGGAAAAAACAGCCCAGTGAAATAGCAGCTAGCTTCTCCAATTCATCCTTCTGCTTCCATTATGGATCAGCTGTTGTTCAGGCTAATAGCAATAGCAACAGCACTTAGATTTATATACCGCTTTACAGTGCTTTACAGCCCTCTCTAAGTGTTTTACAGAATCAGCATATTGCCCCCAACAATTTGGGTCCTCGTTTTACCCACCTCGGAAGGATGGAAGGATGAGTCAACCTTAATCCAAGTCTTTGAGGATCAATTCGGGTGACTGGGGATTATACGTGTCCAAAAGTATCCATTGTGTCCAAGTGTCCATTGCCTAAAGCAGAATAAGGCATTATCTTGAGACAGATGGGAAAGAGACATGCCAATTGGAGACCTAAAATAGTCAATAGATGTCATGCTGATCTCACCATGAAAAGAATGACTGCATTAAGATTGTAATCATGGCAAAATCTGTGTCAGAAGAAGGGGAAACACTACCTTCTTCCAGTATAGGCAAAGATAAATAAAGACTGCCTGAAGTGTGGCCTAAGGCATGTCAACTTTGGCAAACTAGCTGGGGAATTCTGGGAGCTGAAGTTCATACAGAATAAAGTAGAGTAGAGTAGAGTAGAGTAGAGTAGAGTAGAGTAGAGTAGAGTAGAGTAGAGTAGAGTAGAGTAGAGTAGAGTAGGGACGGGACGGGACGGGACAGGACAAGACAAGATCTTGGAGGTCTTCTAGTCTAACCCCCTGCCCAGTCAGGAAGACCTAAACCATTTCAGACAAATGGTTGTCCAATTTCTTCCTAAAAACCTCCAGTGTTGGAGAATTCACAACTTTTGGAGGCAAGTTACATCTTAAATACATCTTAAAGCTATCAAAGAATTGGAAGAATGCAATGTCATAAAGATACAACAGGGGGGAAGCAGCTACTGGGCCCTATTGTGTCACCATTATAGATAAATGATAAAAGGTTCAAAGACTGTCTTTTCAAGTCAGTCCTGGTTATTTGATCTGAGCTATTAAAAAAAACCCATTCAGTTTGCATCTGCTTCCTGTTTTTAGGCCTTAACCACTCTGGCCATTTCAATTTTTTTGTTCCCCAGATATCCACATCTAATGTAAGTTCTCCTGACCTGTTTATGGTATACTGTAACTCGGTTTTTCATAGTCTGGAAAGTTATAGTCCTACAATTCCCAGAAGTTTGCCTTCAATCATAAAATGATTTTCATTGAAGGAAGCTACCGATAATTCAAATTCCCTTAATGTATTCCAGCACCTCAAAATACGATTGCCTCATTTTTCTCATAGCTTTATCAGAAAGTTGCCACAAGCTCCTGGCCCTAAAATAATGGCATTCCTGCTTAGCGGATTTAGGAATTCTATGAATCCGTATAAAGAGAGGCTTCAGCTTCCTAGATTACAGTTCAGAAAAGCCCTTTCTTTGTAAACAGAAGACACAAAGCAACTTATACAAAAACGGTAAGATGCAAATGTGCCTTCTAACAAAAGAAAATTTGGGCCATCCTTTATGCTCCAAAAACAATATAAAAAGCATTGTCAGTAGCACATAGTTACATATATGAAAACACTTCAGATGAATAGCTAAATCTAAAAAAAGCATAATTAGGATTAGGATTGATATTAACGTTGGGGGAACTCAAGCAATCAGGAATGTCATCTACTAAAATTTGTAGTGGTTTAGAAGTAAACTACAGGCTTAAGTTAAGCTCATTTCACTTTATAACTTTAAATAACATTGTTATTTAAGGAAAACCAGAACTGCAGCATAGCTAGGAAGGTTTTTTAACACTTTCATTTATTTCCCATCCTAACAAAAATATCCAGTTATGTAAGTGACCCAATGTATAACTGTCACAACTTATGGCCATAATGGGCAGGCTCCGGTATGGTCATAACTTGGGGATGACCTGTACCTGCCATATGAGATTAGGAATGTGCTTCCAATCTTTGAAACATTGTTGTTATGCTGGTTACAGAGGTGGTTGAAAGCAGTGGCGGGATTCAAAAAAAAATTACTACTGGTTCTGTGGGCGTGGCTTGGTGGGCGTGGCAGGAGAAGGATACTGCAAAATCTCCATTCCCTCCCCACTCCAGGGGAAGGTTACTGCAAAATCTCCATTTCCTCCCAATCAGCTGGGACTCGGGAGGCAGAGAATAGATGGGGGCAGGGCCAGTCAGAGGTGGTATTTACCGGTTCTCCAAACTATTCAAAATTTCTGCTACCAGTTCTCCAGTACTGGTCAGAACCTGCTGAATACCACCTCTGCTTCAGGGAGAGAATATTCCATAATTTGATGATGCGGCAGAGAAGACCCACGACTTGTGGCTTGACCGATGTAACTCCCTCGTTGACAGAATCCATAACATGCCTACTCTGTTGGATTTGGTGGGATGAGCAGATGAAATCAGGGACAATTGGTACCTCAAATAACTTAGTCCCATGCCAGGTAGGGCTTTAAAAGTCAACACCAGCATCTTGAACTGGACCCAGAAACAAACTGGTAGCCAATTCAGCTCATGCAGCAGAGATTGAACACGTTTTAACAAAAAACAGAAATAACTCTGCTGTTGCATTTTGCACCAACAGAAGTTTTTAAATACTTTTCAAGGGAAGGCTCATTCAGACCATATTGCAATAGTCCAATCAGGAAGTGACTAGGCCATGATTGGCCATGAATGGGGTATCTTCATCTAGGAATGGGTGTACTGATTCACAGTACAAATTGAGCAAGAGTTAAGAATCCTAGTGGACCCCCAGATTATGTACATCACCTGCTTCAGCAGTGCAAGTCCATCCAGCACAATAAATGGTATAGCTCAAAGCCACTCATTCCTGCCAGGGTTCACCTGAAGCCTGTTCCCCATCCAGATCCTCATAGCATCCAAACACTGGAATAGGATGCCCACAGCACCTCTTAATTTGCCAGAGACAAAGCTGTACAATTGGGTACCATCAGCATATTAATAATATCTCACCCCATGGTGATGGATGAACTCACCCAGTGGTTTCATGTAGACGTTACAAAGGAGGGGAGAAAGCACTGAGCCCTGTGGCACTCCAAAAAGTAGGGGCCAAGGGAGTATTATCCCCTCTACAATCAGTACTGACTGGAATGGACCCCAGAAAAAGGAGGTGAACCAGCACAACACCATGCCACTCACAGCCAATCCTTTGAGTCGATTGAGAAGGATACTATAGTCAGTGGTTTCAAAAGCCACTGAGAGGTTAAGTAAGGCAAGGATGGATGTGCCACCACTATCCTGTCCACACCAGAGACACATCCAAAAATGTATCCAATGCTAGGAGATAATCTAAGACATGAACCAGCACAAGACCATGCTGTCCATAGTCCTATGCAGTCTTCCTTCCTATGTAGGAGGTTGAAACAGTTGAAGATGGGGCAGACCTCTATGAAGTTTCTGAATCCTGCAAAATATACAATTCAGTTTAAAATTTGAATCTAGAATGAAGAAGAGTGAACCACCATTTCTAAGTCACTAATGAATAAGAGGAATACAATAAATACAGATAAAGAAAAGAGAAGTTATTGGAAAAGGCAGGGAAAGATGCTAGCTAAGAGTGGTTGGAATCAAGTTACTGGGAAGCCTTTGCAAGAAGTCACCGACTTTTTGTTTAGCTTCCAAAGGTTCCATTGGAACAAAATATTTTGATTTTATTATTTTATTCTATTTCTATGTCCGCTCTTGATTCAAACAAATATTCAACTATCTTTTTCCAAATTTATATGAGTCAAAGTGAGATCTAGAGTATTGTTCGCTCCAATTTATTTTCTGTATGTATTTTTGTCCAACTACGGTATGTGCAGCATTAAACATACAAAGCGCACTGTAGTATTGCAGTATAATGTGCCTTATGGTTTGCCAAGAATGGTGGGAAAAGAAATTATTGTTTCCTTCAAGCAACTGCTAAGACTGTTCATGGTAGATTATCTGTTGAGATAAAACTAGATCAGAAGAAAAGAGGAACACTTGGGAACAGAAACATATTAAGACAAAATGCTTTGGGGACATGAGATGAAATGCAATTTATGTGGTCATTTAAGATATACAGATTTGATTTCAATGAATTCTGAAAAAGTTGTTGGCTTAGCAGCTGTTCTAAAAAAGTGCTTTGTGTTCCCTACAGGCCAATCAAACCAATAAAGGCAAAATGTACACTGACCCCCCTCACAGACATACAAATGTTAGCAAACCACAGAAGAATATATAGCAACAATAAAATGCAATGAGTCTGAGCAAGAATAGAGGCAATTGGGATAGTAATACGGTAATTATGAGACTGTTGTTCTACATTTCTTCAAGTGCTTAAGGTAGTTTACATGGGGATTTCTATTCATTTTATACCTACATATTTTTCAGTGCCATTGTAACTTTGAATGGTGAACTGTTGTAAGTCGAGGACTACCTGTATTTATCAGGAGTCTTCAACTTTATGAGTCATATAATTAAAGCGCTTGAAAAATGTAGTTATGAGTTCCTTATTTACCTTCCAATGCTCTAACAAACTGTAATTAGCTACATTGCTCTATTGTCATCGTAGATTCTGGATGAAGCTAGTCTACTGGGGAAATTCCTTAGTCCATCTCACCTTGATGGATATGTCCTCTTTCATCCTAAGAATGTAAATCAATGACAGTTTGCATATTGTGGTCTTACTTTGTCACCACTACCTTTTTTGCCTTTTCATATCTGTCTGAACTGAAGCAGATTTGAGATCTAGATGCTCAAGATGACAGAGCCAAAGTCTTCCATCCATTCTACAGGAGATTCACTATGACATCTTATATGTTCAACAGAGAAAGTTATTTACTTTGGCCCACACTGGGGCACTGGCTATTAGGTTAACAACTGTAAATGCACTGTTTCCCCAGTTAAGATGGTCAGCCAGAGGGATGTATTTTGTACCATTTCCGAAAATAAGACCTAACCAGAAAATAAGCCCTAATGTGTCTTTTGGAGCAAAATTAATATAAGACCTGGTCTTATTTTCAGGGAAACATGGGTATATAAACATCCCATATAAAAGCTGAACTTGTTTCTGTTCAGACTTGGAGGTATAATAATGAAAATGTCAATTATACATCAAATGATGATCAAAATTAATCTCCCAATTGTTAATAATTCTAACTAATACTGTGATCAGGATGCTGTTATCCTTCTCCTTGGTGACCACTGTTTAAAAAAAGCTCTAAGAAGGTTTCAAAGTTGGAACTTAAAAAAAATCATTTTGAACGGACTCTTTAGTCAATTAATATTAGTAGAAAATATCTTGAGACCTGGCTGGGCGCGGAGGGGGGGGTGCCTCTCGTGGAGATGTGCCCACCAGGTTTCCGTGCATTTCATCGGCCCAGGGCCCAGGGGAGGGGTGGAGGAGTGGCGGTTATTATTAACGAAAGTCTTGATCCGAGGGAGACCACTGTGCCTCAGACAACCGGATGTGAGTCCCTCTT
>JANHFT010007922.1:38310-48695 GCA_032467955.1 Pseudoxenodon macrops | reverse complement strand
TTTATTAATGCCAGAAAGTATTAAGATAAGGCAGGCCCTGAGTTAATCATGTTTGGAGTAGATCTATTTAAATAATTTGGAGGAGTTAGTGTAACTACATTTAAGAAGACTTATTTTTTAAACACTGCTTTATTATTGTTCTAGACAACAAAATGAAGAAACCTTTTAAAATAAATGCTTGATCTGAAGAGACCCACTGCTATTGTATCTTCTTTTAAATAGCACAGAATACTTCCAGAAAGGCACATCAATTTTAACAGGATATGTAAAAGTATAGTCTAAAATGTAGACCCTGACTTAGTCATGTTTGGAGTAGATCTATTTAAATATTTGAGAGGAGTTAGTGTGACTACATTTAAGAAAACTTTCTGGAATTAATATACTCAAGAATGTACATTCTCCAATTCTTTGCTATTTCTATGAGTCAGGCACACATGCACAGATATACACAGCAAACAGTTTATATCATCTGTACTGTTTGCTAGGAGGCAAATTGCTGGGAGGTAGATTTTTTTCTTGTTTTTCTCCTCAAAAGTTAGGTGTGTCTTGTACTTCGGGAGCGTCTTATACTCCGAAAAATATGGTAATCATTTTAATTGATTTTTGTTTGTTTGAACAACATCAATTCACTAAATTTGAATAATTTTTGTGATAAACACATTACTAACAATTATTACATTTTGTTTTTCTACATGCACATCCATAAAACACTCAAAATCTGTTCCAAGTTAAACAGATTTTGTTTTAGAATTTTGACATTACATTGACTAATTGAAAAAGTGCAAAACAAATATTTGAATACTTTTATTTTGAAATTTGGAAAAGAATGGCAAAGAACTAAAGCAAGTGAATTCCCATGTCAAATACAGGATAGATTTATCTCTAAAATAATTAATTGGCTGGGGGTTAAGTCCATTTATTTTTGCAAAATACCCTAAATATAATTCATTATGAAAAATTGCTAATGCAAATAATAGTTGTCAATTCAGTTAAATATCCATAGGAATATTGATATCTTACCCATCAATAATTTAATCAATAGCTTTATTTACATTCAAAGTCCAACAATGGAGACAGAGTAATGAAGAAATATAAAATAATTATAATCTACAGTATTAAATGATAGAAAACAATAACATTTCATCAAAACTTGCATTGAAAATTTCTACTCACCTGTCACTTAAGAGGAAAATAATTTATTCTTTTAATCAGTCATGTGTATTAATTCAGGCATTATCAAAACTTTATATCAGATTATATGGAAGAGACAGTGAAGAAGAACATATAACATGGATTCTGCTTTTCTCATCATGCAGGATAAATGTATTCCCTTCCATCATTTATGCAAACATGAAATACAGCAGGTATAAATGCTAAAATACAATAATGACAACTAAAAGGATGTTACAAGCAAGCTCAATTTAAATAGGGCTTGTTTATATCAACGTACATTAGGTACCTTTTTCACCTCAGACAACATTCTCTTAAAGCCAATTGAGGCCAAACATTAATCAGATAGGTTACACAAGTCTCATTTAATTGTCTCTGATCCATGATAACACCAAAATGTCTAATGGCAAGTAAGCAAAACAGTTTTCAAATAACATCAATAACTCCAAGTGCCAAGACTTATGTGAGTGAATTCTCATCCAAACAAGGAGTTGTGTATGTGTTCTTTAAAAAAATTAAAAGAACTTTGATGAAGACATATATGATAATGTCATAACAGTGCACCATTTGATAATAGTTCATTACATTTACTCTCTAAATTAATACTAAAGCTGGAATATAATAATAAAAGCCCTGTTGGCACAGTGGTTAGAATGCAGTACTACAGGATACTTCTGCTGACTGCCGGCTGACTGCAATTTGACAGATTGAACCTCACCAGGCTCAAGGTTGACTCATCTTTCTTTCATCTTTCTGAGGTGGGTAAAATGAGGACCCAGATTGCTGAGAAAAATATGCTGACTCTGTAAACTGCTTAGAGAGGGCTGTAAAAGCACCGTGAAGTGGTATATAAATCTAAGTGCTATTTCTATTGCTATTACATTTCCATCATAAAGAATAAGATTTGTAAGATTAGACATCCAAGTAACACTGGCAAGTTTTACTCTCTCATGTCTACTTGATATGTGGAGAGGTTAGCTACATCATTTTATACAATAAGATAAAAAAAAAGATCTGTTGGCCAAAAGAGGAATTAAATTCAGATTTTGATAGAGCTTGCATAACACATTAGTATAGAAGTCACACTGGTAGGCATAAAATATATCCTTTTTATTCCTTTATGTGTAGGTATATGTACACAAAAGGTGATAGATGCACACTTTGGAAAGCATTTATGAGTTAATCTGAGTCCTTTTATCCTTCTTAAGCCTTATAAATCTATATAAGACATCTGATTTAAAGATTATATCCCAGTGAAAATTTATGTAAACAAGTCAGTTATGGGACCATAGGTTTTTCTTGAAAATTTCATTCAATCATGAACTTCTCAGAAACTGCCTACACAAGTCTCTGCAGTTTTCCTGCCATATTTTTTTTCTCCAAACATGTTTTCAATTTCTGCGTTCTAGAGCCAAGAGCAAATGATTGGCCTAAGGACATCCAGTTGTCTTTGTGCCTAAGATGGACTAAAACTCAAGGTATCTCAGTTTCTAGGTGATGCTTTAACCACTACACCAAACTGGATTTTTATAAAATAAAAACTTTCTATAATGAACTCTAAACAAACTGGACTATAATATATGAGAATAAATGTATAGAAAAGAATAAGCATACATACACACAGTCATATTTACTATAATTTATATAATTACCATTTGAGACATTTTCTGTTTTTTTTAAAAGTTTTATTAGATATTATTCATACCTTTTTATGAATAATAAAAATAAAGACATCGAAATACAAAACCAAAGAGTTCCTTTTCACTGAAATGAATAATATCTGAACATGGTTGCAATTATACCTTAACTGTCTTGCTCCAAGGACAAGAACATATTCAGTGTGTTCTGCAAGAAAGATTTTTCTATTCTGTCTCAGATTTCTTGGTTTTGCCAATAAACTTACATTAATCCATTGAAGTCTTCTTTCTTGCTATTATATTTGGAAGCATCCTGGAGAGTTTTAAAATGAAGTTGCAACTCTAAGGATTGGATTTCAGATTTGGATTAATGGTATCCATTATCTCTTGCCATTGAAAGTTTTGAAACATGAACCTCATTATACAAAATTCATAATGTAGGCACTGATCCCATGTCTGACACAGAGATGGAGCATCTGATTTATATGTTTCTCATTTTAGAACTCCAACACTATGGCTATCTGATTCCTAGGCAAAAGTGAGAAGATATAATTTAAAAGGTTCTATGGTATATTTAATTACTTTCAACAAAGACAAGCCATGTTATTTATTTTATTTCAATGTATCAAATTAATGTCAATGTACTATATATTCCTGCACAATAAAATAACTGGTAGTCCAAACTTAAATCAAGATTAGAGTGGTTTATTGGATATTATAAACTGCCTTAAATGCTGATATAAACAGAATGCGCAAAATATATGTAATTGTAATTAAAAATATTTTTACTGAAATCTGTGGAGTTAATCCTAATTTGCTTTCTTGATTTAAATAGATATATTTTAATTTTAACTATTTTGTATGGTATAAATTAATACGCAATTGCTAAATTTGCAAAAATGTACTAATTTTACAAAAATTGTAACAAAATAAAAGGTAACAAAAATACTAGTGGCATTATGGATGTGAGATTATAATGTGTCAAACATTACTTAATTTAGATAGTCTGTGTTAGATATAACTCATATTTTTAAAAGATGCAATTTCACTTGAACCATGCTACTTGCTTCATTTTACCCTTTTCCATATTGCTCTTTCAGCTGGAAATGAAACTCATTAAAATTCTTCCATGGATCACCTGAAAATCCCTGATCCTTGTTAGCAAATTGCAAAACAGATGGCTATTTATAAATTAGTTATGACTAGGTAGCGACTCTAGATCTTAAACCTTTATACCTTAATTATCTCTTACAATGCTTTTTTCTGTGAAAATTACTTTAGTTTTCTTCTTTGGGTTTTTCAGTAAATGAAGAAGAATCATGACCAAGGCAAGCTTGATTTTCTTTCAAATAATTTTATTAATAATTGAATTCCAGATGCCTAGAAACCAAATAAACCTGTATCTCAGGCAACTCAGGCAACTAAGTAATAAAGAATTTTAAGTCAAATATTGGGATCTAAGTGAACAATAGTTAATTATATACTGTAAATAGGGATTACATTTTGAAGGCAAATCCTGTAAAATTAAAGTGGATTTCTTTCAATGTGAATACTTTTAATTCGACCAACAATATTCAGAGATAATGGTTTAGAATTTAGAAGATATAAACATTTTTGACCATTCTCACACTAAGGGTGTCATGAGAAGATGGTATATTTACAGAATGATCCCAGCAGTGGACCATTCACAAAATAGTCATTTATCAGAGGGCAATGGTTGAGGATGTTGACTTATTTGTGTCTTTCCTCCACCTCCAAGACTTAGCACATTTTCAAATAAAACACTGAGGAACAGGCCAAAGGGAATCACAGAAAAAAGTTGCTGCTAAAAATGTCAGTTTCTTATTTATTTATATACTACAAGATTGTAAAAAGAAATACACAAACTACATCATGCATAGCATAGAATAAGCCCTTGACTAATTCAGGGCCCAACAGGTTTATCCCTCAGTAATTCACATTATGCTTAGTTTTATACGGCAAAGAACTTGCAGGAGTATATTTTTCTTTCATGGAAAATTTCAATTACAGTTAGGTATGTCTTGCTTTATCTGTTCTTCTCCAACCCCATCGCACTCCGACTACAAACCATCATTCATTGCCCTGGTACACCTCTATACCTTTGGAAAGCTAATGAGAATTAGGGGTTAATGATTAGTGAAACCACTTAAAATGCTGACATTTAATGCATCATTTGCCTCTGAATTAAAAACCATCAAAATATGAGGGGGAATTGACATCTGAGACATCATTTATTTATTCCATTTATATGGCTGCCTAGACATCATGCAAGTAGTCTTTCTCAAATCCAGGCAAAAAAAAACATAATATATTTCAGAATATTATATGATAGATATATAAACTCATCCCCTCCACACACACATAAATACACACATCCCTATACAAAATTAGTTCTTTCTGCATTAAGTATTTTTCATTTGACTCTTCATTTAATAGATGTATTATTTTTCACATAAAAATTCAGAGTAATATAATGGTAATTTACTCTCCTATTTTACACTCCAAATTCTGCAAACAAGACTAATTCAAGAAATGCATGCTCCCTGGCACAAATTTGCTTTGACAATCTGATAGGTCTTAATCTAGATCTAATTTTTGTGGGCATTGAATACTGCACTTGGATATTAGAAGCTAGTGTATCTTTTTATGATTGATAGTTCTTTTAATTTTTATTTGTTTTTTAAAATGCAGCATATAGTGATACAATATAACTACTGAGGGAAGAATGCAAAAATTATTTAACTGAATGATCTTTAGGATAACAAAGTATTGCTGGCACATCTATGTTTTTGAGTGTGTATGCGTGCATGTGTGTGTGCGTGTGTGCGTGCGTGCGATTCATAAGTAAGTCTGAAATTACTAAATAGAATAGAAGGTACCAATAAAGTATAAGAAACATTTATTTTTTTACAGATTAACAGAGTTGGAAAGGACCTTGTAGGCCATCTAGTTCAACCCCTCACTCAAGCAGGAGACCCTACACCATTTCTGACAAATGGCAGTCCAATCTCTTCTTGAAGGTCTCAAGTGCTGAAGCTCCCTCAACCTCTGAAGGCAAGATGTTCCATTGGTAGCTTGTTCTCAAAACATTTTTGATTGTTTTCAAAACATTTTTGAGCAATGAGAAAAGCTTGAAAAACAGTATTCCTCAAGAGTAGCAACCTTTAGATAAACCATAGAATTTGCAACCAGCAAATTCTGAGAATTTGAATTACACACACATCTTAAAGTTTACAAGTTTGGAAAACACTGCTGTAAAACAATTATCTCCAAAATAATTTTTAAGACTCCTCTGCAACATAAAAGCAACTACAAACAAAGGCATAAAGGGGAAAAGAAATGAAAATAAGGGTGGGAGAAAACAATGTAAAAATAAAAAGCATACATACTGTTAGCATAAAAGAGTCCACATTGGGGAAAAATAATACAAGGAAGCATTTATGGAACAAGAAAGAAAGAAAAGAACTTGTTAGAAGAAAAAATGCTTTTAAAGCATTAAATGAATACACATTCATGGTCTATTTTTCTACATCTGATAATATAGATATAATATAGTTTTTAAAGTTCTAGTCATGTGAGTAGATGTTCCTCTATGCCACATTTTACTTGGGTTAGTACTTTCTTATTTAACTTCCTGCTACCTGAAACATCTGACTACAATAAACAGAACATTACTTGATCTAATTTATGTAATGGCAGAATACTTTTAACTTCTAAATGTATAGGTAAAACTATCTTGGGCTGGTAGCTTGTCATTGGAAATAGGAAAATATACGAGTTTGAAAGTTTTTCCCCCTTTGTAAAGGTTTTTGGTGTAGGGAGTGGAATCTTCCTGATAGGTGCAGAGAGAATGCTACTAAATTGACATGGCTTATCTCTCAGTAATTCCACCTAAGGCTGTAATGAACCCTATCTTGGCATTTCTTAAAGTTTTCTTCCCTACAAAAGGGGACTTCGTTTTATTGAATTCTTCTCTAGATCTTTCATATTTTGCTTCTAATTTTATACCATAATGGGTTCGAAAGGATGTTCATCTTTGAAACAATGTTAAGAGCATTTTTCCTTCATAACATTGCTATAAAAAAGAGGAGCATTCTTTGTATTCTAAATTCATTCTAGATGATAATTTTTAAAAAAAACTGAGCACTACCCATTTTAAAAACCTTAGTTGAACTTATATAAAACTTCCAACCAAATTTCAGGGTGTGAAATGTTTTTCTTCAGTAGCTCATTTTATTTACTTTATTTAACGAATACAGATTAAATATGTCTCCAAAGAAAGAGGAATAATTAAATCAGAATATATTTTAAAACTAGAGTACAATATCTACAATTTCAGTGAATGTTCTTCTTAAATTTGTACTGCAGGAAATAGTGAATGAATAAGGTTACCTTCAGAGAAGAATTTTTACTAACCATCATTCCTCCAATCTACAGTCAAAAGCTGTGTCACATGAAAACAAACATAATGCTTTTAAATGTCATTTTACTGAAGAACAATCATAATTAACAATGAAATCTTATGCATTTCTAATTAGAAGTACATTTCACTAAGCTCCAAATAAATATTGAAAAATTAACAAAAAGGATTAGAAAAACAAATGTTGCCTTTCCACCCAAAATGTTTCATCTCAGATTACCAGGGTAAAATAATTAAAAGTTGCATTAATTAATGGTTGTACTTATTTCTGGTTGCATCATGATTTTCTAGTCAGGGTGACAGTGCAGGACAACAGGGAAATAACACAGCAAGTACATAATTCTTTTGTGTTAAATAGACTGATACTTATGAAAGATCAGCCATTAATTACAGTGCTATAAACAGTGAATGAAAATATTAGAGCTTCATAAGAAAATCAGCCAAAAGTAGTAGAAGACATATCATTTATTGGCTCAACCATTACCCTGCCTTTTAATCCATTTTGCTTTATCATTTTAAGAAGAATACAGTATCATTGGTTGGATAATTGCAAAACTAATGGGAAATTGTAAAGCCCATCATGAAAAAACATTTTCCAATTTCTAACTAGCTCTAATCTTAGGGACTGAGATCAATAGTAATCAAGACACTTTATCCTTGCAAAATAAACCATCACCTTGACTTTTTAGCATTGCTATTAAGATAATATCTGATATTAGTGAATGACTATAGTTCTGTGGAACTAAGGATATCCATTGTGCCTAATTGTGTGCATATTTATGTATCAGCCATACCGAATTCATCAGCTTCCACAAGATAGTCAATTCATTGATAAAATAGTAGTCAGCTAAATGGGGGAAATAATGTGTGATAAAATAACTGTCACATTTCTCTTGGTTTATTACTTCATCTTGTTAAGAAATAACTCTGAATGAGTGTCAGATTAATAACTATCACAGATTAATAGCTATCACAGAGTAATTGCATGTTAGAAAGGACCTTGGAATTAATCTATTAACCACTACCTGGTTCAAGGATGCACTAGTATAGTATCCATCACAGAAGGCTATTCAAAGTCTGTTTAAATATCTCCAATGAAGACTCTTCAATGGCTGAAAAGCTGTTACTATTATGAATGGTTTCTTTTTTCCTGGTGTCCAATTAGATCTTTTTAATTTCAGCCCAGGAACAGCCCTGAAGAAGTTTTCTTATGTTCTACATAATGGTGTTTAGATATCATGCCCTTTCTTCTCCATCATATATCCATAACTAACAGTCATTCCTAATAAGGGCTTTATTCCTAGCTCCTTATCATCTTGGCTGCAGTCCTGTGATTATGCTCTGGTTTGTCAATGATTTTTCTTAACATGAGCATCCATAAATTTATGCAATGTTATGTACTGCTGTGTACTATGATCTCCTATCCCCTATGACTTTTACTTTTACCCAAAGATCTAGGACTTTGAATGTGTCTCTCTTCCCTTAAAGTGCTATAATCTGATCCATGATCACCTTATATAGGTTTTAGTCTTGCTCAGTTGTTTTTAACATGCACCCACCATATAATCACCAGTTATTTTCCTCTATTTTATTCTTACCCAGGTGGTCTCAACTGGATCCCTAAACCCATGTTCCAGGATTTTAACACACGTGTAAAGGATTTTTTTACATACTGTAAGTTGCTTTTCTCGTCTCATCATGTCTATTCCTTTATATAAATAAAAGCTTCATCTTTGCCTTCCACTGATATATTTCCATTAGTATTTCATTCAATTTCATGGATGGTAAAAATGCAGTGCAACTCTGAGAAAGGAGGTTTATACACTTTAATTAAAGCACTGACCAGAATGGGTTACAGAATGAGGAACAGAAGACAGTAGAAAATAAGGTCTTTTATAGGAATTTTGAACTGTGAAGTAAGAAAAGAAATTCTAGGGCTCTGATTTCCTATGAAGAATTTGAGACCATAGGAAGAAAACTGTATTAATTTCTCTGTATATAATGGAACCATTTTATTGTTCCAGAAAGCCATGCTTTTTTTAAAAACAATCAGCGGTGCTGGAAATAGCCATTGTTTCCTGTTAACGAATGGTGGAACATTGATGGGGTTACGCATGGGTCCTTAATTGGCTATGAAACATCCACAGTTTCAGCTAGTTATTTTGTTGCTTTTCTACTGATTAGGTCTGCCTAAGGTAATTGCATGGACTGAGTCTCTCTGCCTTTTGTCAGAGTCATCCTGCTTGGGTTGGAATCATTAATATTTCTTTATTTTTGATCAGGAAAAATTTATAGGGTTTTTGCTTAGAGGCAGGAATAGTTTCTTAAGCCTGACAAGGTATGGTAAAATGATGTGTGGGTACTGGTTTTTCTCATGTTTACAGAATCAATGAAAAATGTCCTAGAAATGTTTTTTTCTTAAAAATTGTGATCCTATAGAAATTGTTGGACTATAATTCCTAGCACCTCTGAGTACATAAGTAATGGATGTGAACAGTTATTTTTATCCATATTAAAAGATCCACAAATTCCTATCTATTGGTTATTTGGTAAGTTATTCCAATATTTGTACACACAATTTTAATGACTTTATTCATTGACATTGCAGGTGTGGTCAAGACTGGCAAGGCTGTATGGAACATTGAGATGCACATATTTTTGAGCCCTCTCATTTAGATATATTGCAACTTTTATACTTGATATTAGAGAACTGATGAAACATAATGTGTTAAAGATAAAAAATAAAATGGTTTGCATAAAAAGTGATATAAATATTGATGGCCTTTGCCATTGGCTGATGAATTCTTCCTTCCTCCCCTTGCAATCTATCCACAGGTACCAAAATTCTTACAAAGAGTTCAGAATCACTTCAGTCCAATAGTTTTAAAGGAAAGATAGCAAGCTAAAAAAAAAGGAAGAACATTATAAACTAGTAATTGTCAGCGTTCCAAATATCATCCCTAACCAGATCAGACTCCAAAACAAAGCTTTCTTCAAAGTTCCAATTTATTAGGACAGACATGTTGGCACAATCTGTTGAAACCCAAATCTGAAGATTTACAGGTTTCCCCCCTTAGTTGAAAGTTCAAGATCCTGCCCTCACACCCACAAATCTGTCACATGGTCCAATCTCTCTC
>JANHFT010007922.1:5504-23058 GCA_032467955.1 Pseudoxenodon macrops | reverse complement strand
CCAGTGCTATTGTACCTTCTTTTAAATAGCAGAGAATAATGTATACTTCCAGAAAGCCACATCAATTTTAACAGCATTTGTACAAGTATAGTCTGAAATGTAACTGTGTCCTGTTTTAGTAGCAAGATAAGGCAGCTGAGCCTGACTTAGTCATATTTGGAGTAGATCTATTTAAATAATTGGAAAGAGTTAGTGTGACTACATTTAAGAACAAATGTAGCATCCTGGTTTAATATACTGCCATAATGTACATTTCTCCAATTCTTTGCTATTTCTATGGGTCAGGTACACAAGCACAGAAATACACAGCAAACAGTGTATATCATCTGTATTGTTTGCTGGGAGGCAAATTTCTGGGAGGCAGAGGCAGATTTTTCTTGTTTTCCTCCCCAAAAAGTAGATGCTATACTTCAGTTTGTCTTATACTCTGAAAAATATGGTATTTATGGAAGATGTAGTAAGGAAATCTGATTTGGACAAAAGTGCTAATTTTGCAAATTCAGGAAGAAATTATAGGAGAAAATCAAGTATAGTTAATAAATGGAAGTGCCATGAACACTTCCATGAGCATTTGAAAAGTATTTAGGACTAATAAAAGCTTTTTATTCATCACAAGTTTTTAAAAGTACTTGTTCAAATATTAGACTAAAGGAATTCATTACAAAACACTTTATATTAATTGCAGAAATATTGTTAAAGTAGTAAAAACTTGAACAGTGTCTGTAATGAAATATGTATCATGTTTCCCCGAAAATAAGACTGGGCGTTATATTTCTTGGACCGCCAAAAAGACATCAGGTCTTAGGGCAAGGGGCAAGCTGCCCCTCCCGCTTAGCATCGCCATAGCCTCAGTAAACAGCTGAACTGACCTTGCATGTATTCGCTAAATAGCTTCACAAACAAAATCAGCTGTTTAGCGAAGACACACAGACTCAGTTCCACTATTTTGCAGAGGATGTTCAGGGTCCAAAAAGTGTGGCAGCTCTACTGATATGAGCCTGCATGTCTTTTTTAAACAGCATTTTCCTGCCAAGCCTTCAGCATTGCAATCCTGGGATTTGCTGAAAGCTTGGGGGGGCGGAGTCTTTTTGGCGATTGGCAGGAATATGGGTATGGGCAATTTTCCTGCCTGTACTTTTCTTAAGCTCAGCACAGACTGAGAAACTTTGTTGAGAAATGGCAGAAGGCAGGCAACCAGGTAAAGGGACTGACCCTACCTGCATCCATCTCAGCACCTGCTGAGGGTGGCACTCTGAAGCCCGTCACCTTCATGGATGATCCCCACCTGACAATGGTGTTCTTCATACTGCCTCCTCTCCCATGTGAAGCAGTGGCCAGTGCATGAAGTGGGAACGGCTTGGCCGGTTCTTGCCTTCAGCATTGGCGGCCAGGATCAGGTCAGAGCCACTGCCAGCCAAGATCAGCAGACCAGACTTGGTGATCTGGAGGCATGGCACACACACAGCCACCACCCAGGAACAGAAGAGTACACCAGAAAGCAAATGCCAAGCCTTGCCAGCCTTGGAAAACAGGGATCGCTTGTTGGGAGCCAGTTTAGTGATCATCTGACTTCAGGGTTCTGCAATTGCCATAAGTACATGGCAGTTGCCAAATGCCCTGATTTTGATCATGTCACCATGCAGAAACTGTGATAATTGTAAGTGTCAGGACAGGTCATAAATCACTTTTCAGTGCTGCCACAATTTTGAATGGTTACTAAATGTATGGTCATAAGATGATGACTACATGTAATAATTTTTCAAAATAAATACCCTACTTGGAAAGCCAAACATTTTTGGGCAGCATTTCCATGGACAGCAGAAATAAATGCTTATGTAATGACAGGTCAGATCCAGGTGCATGAGGAAAACCTAAAAGGTGGCAATATGACAGGTCACATTTATCACAGAGGTGAGTTCCTACCAGTTCTGTCTGGTTCTATAGAGTAGGTAGTAACTCCGCGGTGATGTCACAGAGCCAGTTCTGTCAGTGGCTCCGTGGGCATCGCCATCTTGGATTTTGCTTCTGCGCATGCACAGAAGCTAGTTTTTGATTGCCGTGCATGCACTCGCTCGTGCGCTTCGTGCAGGCGCTTGAGGCGTGACCCTGAGCAAACCGGCAGTAAAAAGATTCAGAATCCATCTTTGATTTGCCACCTTTACCCATCTGCACTGAGCACCTGCATCTCTATTTCTCAGCTTCTTCAAACTTGACAAAGAAATATAATGTACTTGATCACTCAAAAGAACAACAGCTGCTGCAAAACATGAGTTTGGGCTTTAGTTGCCCATCTGTTCCCCCCTCCCCAGTTCTTAACCAAAGTGACAAAGTGAATCAAAAAGCTAGCATAATCAAAAGACAGAAACTAATATTTAGTGGCACATTGAAATACCATGCTTTTAATGAGTTACCTGTAAGTGATATCCTGGTTTTGCATTCTAAAAATGATTTTTTTTTAAAAAACGCTTGCTCTTTAATTATTGTCATTACAACCTGCTTAATCAGCATGAGAAAAGGGGTTAGTAAATCAGCTTTATTCTTATAACAATTGCAAAATGTAGTTAAAAGAAAAGAAATCCAATGAACTTCAGAGGGAACAGTATTTTGAACTAGATTAAGGACAATGTAAAAATCTACATTCAATTTAATTTTATTTCAATTTCATTTGTTCAAAAGAATGTACAGACAGTTTTAGCTAAAATTGAAAAAAAACCATACATATTCATAAATATGAGGAGATATGTACATAAAGATACTTCATTGAAAAAAATAAAGAAGTATTTAAACTAATATGTATATTTAACAAATACAATTTAAATGTGGAAAGCTGAAAAATTGAGTGAAAATAAAAGGATATATACCTGAAGTAATATCCCATGTATGACAAATACCATAAATAGAGAAATATATCTTATAATCTTTTATAATTTGTGGTAGGAACTGTTCCTGGGAAGAATGAGTAAAGAATTCCAGGAATGTATGCTAAGAATATATAATCCCAGCAGGATCATCCAAGGTGTAAATATCATTCTAGGGATTCTAGGTACTTATATTTGGCAGCAGTGATATGTAAAGATGCTGGAGGAAAATGATCACTTTAATGACAATGTCAAAGGCATAATTTCATATTACAATAGTGAACCACTCTGAAATTTAACCAAAAAACCCACATGGGTAGACAATATAAAGTGATTGACAGTGTAAATGCAAGTTGATGGACATCTAGGAAAATTGGCATGCATCAATTGAGGAAAAGCAGAAAATCTTTTAGAATACTAATGGCATTTATGATGTGGTTAAATTAAAACCTTCAGGATATCTAGTTGCTAATATTGCCATGCAGGAAAAGAAAATCCAAAGCTTCAAAAACCATATTACATTGGGAATCTAAAACAGAAGCATAAACATGAAAATGAATAGATTATACACTTGCATTTTAGCCATCAGAAAATTGAAAACATCTGGAATTGGTATTTTGAATCAGATTGTGTTATTTACTACCCAGTATGTGAAAACAAAGAATGAACAGTATTGCTTTCAGGGTTAGGAAGGATATAGTAAAGGCAATACTTGCTCAAAAACCAAATATTATCAAATAAACTTGTAAGCAATCCTTTCATATGACAATTATTTATTTTATTTTATTAATTTTATTTGCCTTAATTTAATAATACACCTTAAATTGTACCCAGAAGCAAATTGGCAGTCAGTGCAGCTCTGGAGTATTGGTGTAACATGGGCCATCCTAGAATCCCCAAGAACTGCCTGTACTGCCACACTCTATACCAGTTGAGGCTTCCAAATGCTCTTTAAGGGGAGCCCCATGTAGAGCTCATTGCAGTAGTCCAGATATGAAACAATCAGGGCTTGAATGACTGAGCACAGGAACGCTTGATTGAAGAAAGGCCACAACTGACACACAACACAAAATTCTGCGAAGTCTTTCCCAGCTGTAACTGCCACCTGCTCTTTGAGCAGGAATCGTGAATCCAGGAGAACTAGAGACAGGAGAACTAAGATGTGGACTGAGTCTGTCGGGAGAAATGCAACCCAATCCAGAACTAAGTTAGTTAAAGCCACAGATCTTGAAGCTCTATGAGCCATTCAGTCTTCCCAGGGTTCAGCTAAAGCACGTTGTCCCCATCTAAGCCTCCATAGCCTTCAGGTGAGGGGGGCAGCAACTACAGCATTATTTGGATCACCAGGGTATTCCAAGTTTATATTCAAACAACTGATGCAGAAGAGAATACAAACATTTTATGGTCAGGTTAAATCTGAAATCTATAGAACAGACAAACAATATGTATTGTTTGTAATTGTCAAAATTAGATATATAATGGGACTGGACAATATGCCTAATAAACCAAAATCAAGCAAGACAGCAATTTATCACTTTCTGTCTATCCAATGATCCAGGCCTATATTAGAGAAGTTTATATTGTAGGAAAGGCAGAAGGAAACAGAAAAAGAAGATAACCAGCAGCAAATGGACTCAGTTACAATGGCAATGAGTTCACCTTTCGAATATCTGTAGTTAGGGGGCATATGGTGTAAAAGATCTATGTGCACACTAATATTAATATTTAGTTGATAGCTTACCTTTCATTTTGTTCTTATCCCTTCTTTTAACCTAACAAAGTACTTCTATTTCCAACTCCTTAATCATACTGATTTAGGATACTACAGTTTTCCCCCCAAAAAAACTTATTTCTAATTCTTTCTTCTCTTACCCTCCAAGTCACAAGATGTCTATAATGGTATGTGGGAATGACTTTGGGAGACAAGAGGAAAAATTGCAAAGTGGACATTTGACATGTAAAAGATATTTCAGCCTAAAGAAGGAAGGAGTGGAGGAGAAATTTTTCAGAACGGACCCTTCCTAGTTTTTCTGAGAGTAAAAGGAAAGAAGGGAGGACTTTTTAGACTTTCAAGTGTTTGTTTGTTTGTTTAACAAATTTACATGCTCCCCTAATTCATACACAGGTAACTTTGAGCAGTTTACAACGTTAAATGTCAATGTAACTTTATTGTAAAGGTAGAGCTATTAATCCTGTCTGTGCTCCTTGTCTTAACTACATCACAGGGCTAAGACCTCCATATGCCATAATCATCATCAATGAGGTCTATAAATATGAACCTCTGGTGTCCAATTTACCTATCATGTCTTTGGTCAGTTGAAGCTTTCAATATTGTTTTTTAGTAAGATAAAGTAAGGAATATGCTATGGGCCTTGGACTAGGTATCCTCTCTCCCCCCCACTGCTATATACAGCTCTCCTTGCTTACAGTGAAGAGTTATACAGATAACTTGGGCATACTTGTCATAAAACTAATAAAAGTCCAATTTTACAGAATATTGCCATGTTATTCTATACAAGCTATAAGGTCTAGTCCTGAGACTGCCATATAAGACAACATATTGTTTCCATAGCAAACCTACTAGAAGATTATTATCTGTTACAGAATTATTATTATCTGCTACACCTTCGTACCTGTCAATGACTACTTCAGCTTCAACCACAATAATACACAAGCACACAATAGATACAAACTCAAGGTAAACCTCTACAAACTCGATTGCAGAAAATACGATTCCAGCAACAGAGTGGTCAATGCCTGGAATGCACTACTTGACTCTGTTGTTACATCCCCAAATTCCCATGACTTTAACCTTTGACTGTCTACTGTTGACCTCATCCCATTCCTAAGAAGTCTGTAAGGGGCATGCATAAGCGCACCAACATGCCTACCGCCCCTGTCCTACTGTCCCCATTTATTCATACCTATTTCCTGTGTTCATATTCATGTTTATACTTATACCTGTTATTCCAAACATGTTTGACAAAATAAATAAATAAACAAAGAAACAAATAAATAAATAAATAATATGCAGTGTACTTTCATACAGCAGAATACAAGAAAAAACAATGTGAATATATGTAAATACAAGTGCCAGGAATCTATCATATTCCGAAGGACACTGCATTCTATCTATTATTTATAATATAATATATTTACAGTCCAGTGCACTTGCAACACAGCATTTTTAATACAGTAGCATAAAAATAACAGAATGAAGAAAGACCATTAGAATTAAATGTCTAGGAAACTGCTTTTCACTTTTCTAATTTGGTACTTGAAACAGAAAGAGAAAAAGTTAATGAATCAAATGCTGATGCTACTGAGCACAAGTAAACTTTCTGTCTTTTTTCACTCACTGTCGCTCCATCGCTTACTACTTATAATTTTAATTCGTCTAAGAGGCACTTCAGACAGAAGGAAAGAGTTCCCCGACCTTTAAATACTCAAGAATATTAAGGCTAGCAGTAAAATCCTGCTTTTTTTAAGGAACAATTTTCAAACTAAACTTGCTTTGGAAACTGCTGCTCTTTTTTTTCTTTAAAAAAAATCAAGCCAGCGAAGAAGGAGCAGGATTGACTTCAAGCAGTTGAGCATAATAGGTACTTTTTTCTTTTTCTTTACATATATAAGCAGTATAAGGAAGCTTTACAACAAAGCTTTTATTTTTACTATTTACCAAATATTGTGTAACTGGAGACATCGAAAGACTAATCCTAAAACTCTTGACTGTATATTAGCATCTTTGTCGACATTATTAACTGTGAGAGCTAAACAAGTTGGTGGTAATTTACACATGAAATCCAAGAATTACTTTAAAAAAAAACAAATTGTGATTCCTGTTAAAATTAGTCTCCTTGCCACTAAAGTTCCTAAATTAACAGGGGGGGAAAAGATATAATTAAAATTAAGGCCTGATATGAATGATTGGACGTGGAGGGTCTCATTTTGATTCTCAATAACAGTCCAGTTCTAGGACTATAATTTAGATACTAGAAAAGACTTAGCAGCTATTGGTAGAACCAGCCTTATTTGTCTTCACCAGAACAGTGTTTTCCTGAAATATTTCTAGATTTGGGTAAGAAAATGGAAGAATATTCATTGTGTACTGAAATAGTGATTATACTGATATATAGAGGTGTGAAATGTAATATAGTCTCGGATGCAAGGGATTCTTATCTAAATGCTATATGTCATATTAAATTCTTCCCCATCCATTCAATCTTCCGAAGAGCAAAAGAGATACAATCTTTCAGCTTCCAGAAATTTATTGCCAGGATCCTTTTAATAGTAGTTAACACACTGACCTTTATGTGACCACAAACATGTAAATATCGTCTCTTCAGTGGTATATAATTGAGCTGGGTGGAATCTACAGAGTCTCTATGATATTCCAAAATAGACATCCCAATATTTTCCCCAAAGATTATAGAATTCTCTGGACAAAAATGTGACTTGAAACAAGGACTTTTATAAAGCTTAATCAGCAGAGCTTTGGTTGCAGAATTATTTCCCATATTGTTGTGGTTATTTTGTTATTATTATTTCCAGGTTTTGTAGTGCTGTGCTGCAAGTTTCTTGTCATTCTGACTTTTAGTTTTAATCTGCTACTATGTCAACATCCAGTACGAAATTCTTTCTGAAGTAATCACAGATTAATTTTTTTTCATCTGATCTGGAAGGCTTTAAAGCAATCTCCCACATATATTGTAATATTTCAAAAGTAAATACTTCTGTTTTGTTTTAGAAAAACCTGTGAACCCCAAACTTACATTGCTGTTTATGCACTATGTAAATTACTGTAACATGTCATTGCAAAAGATATAGAACTTTTACTCATATTTATTCTCCTACATTTATTGCCTCTGTATTAGAAAGAAAATAAATCAGAAGGTTCACATGAAAAAAAATCAATGATAGTCACTGTCTACTAGTCCAGAATACAATATTCTGTAAAAATTATTTCTTAATTTTCTAATTCTGTATATTCAAAGACAATACATTTTAATGAATTAATATTAAACTATTAAAGCCAATATACAGATATCACCTATATATTTTCTAAATACTTGTTTTTATTTACACACAACAAACAAGTAGGGGAAAGTAAGAAATATAGGATCAGTAATAATTCATATATTTCATTGTTACTAGAATACATAAATACAATACATAAAATTTCTTTAATTTCCACACCAAGCATATTGGGAACATTAGGAACATACTCTATTGATTGTGTGGGTTATTATTTGGTCAAGAAAGGAAAGAACTAATAGTGCCAAACTTTTTTTTAGGACAAGGAGAAACAGACAATTTTGTATTGCAGATATCTGATTTTTAAAAAGTATAGGAAAAATATCTATATTAGAAAAACTGATATATAAAGTGTGTATTAGAATAGAATAGAATAGAATAGAATAGAATAGAATAGAATAGAATAGAATAGGACTGGAGTAGAGTAGAGTAGAGTAGATAAAATAGATTTTTTTTATTGGCCAAGTGTGATTGGACATACAAGGATTTTCTCTTTGGTGCATATGCTCTCAGTGTACATAAAAAGACAAGATACATTTGTCAAGAATAATACAAAGAAGCAATCAGGAAAAAATAACAATAAAAGTCAGAAGGACACAAGCAACAAGTTACAGTCCTGCAGTCATAATTAATAGGAGATGGTGATAGGAACGATGAGAAGACTAATAGTAATAGTAATGTAGTCTTAGTAAATAGTTTGACAGTGGTGAGGGAATCATTTGTTTAGCAGAGTGATGGCGTTAGGGGGAAAAACTGTTCTTGTGTCTAGTTGTCTTGGTTTGCAGTGCTCTAAAGCGTCGTTTTCAGGGTAGGAGTTAAAACAATTTATGTCCAGGATTCGATGGGTCAGTAAATATTTTTACAGCTCTCTTTTTGATTTGTGCAGTGTACAGTTCTTCAATGGAAGGCATGTTGGCAGTAATTATTATTTTTCTGCAGTTCTGATTATCCTCTGAAGTCTGTGTCTATGTTGTTGGATTGCAGAACCAAACGAGACAGTTATGGAGGTGCAGATGACTGACTCAATAATTCCTCTGTAGAACTGTATCAGTAGCTCTTTGGGCAGTTTGAGCTTCCTGAGTTGGCGCAGAAAGAATATTGTGCTTTTTTATGATGTTTTTGATGTTGTTGTCCATTTTATTATTATGCTAGGTAAATGGCATATGTTTAACAAGTTCTGAAAGTAGAACCTAGAATTAGTTTGGTTACAGGTAATAGACAAATTCAAGGAAGCGAGAAAAAAAGAGACAGAATATTACAAATGGAAATAACAAGAGGGATACATTTTAATTACTACATGCAGAATCCTGTATATAAAGCAATTGTTCAAGAAAAAGGAAAAAGCATTTGGAGATTATTTGATGCATTTTTTTCTCCAGCTCCTTTGCACTTGAAGACCAACTTATACTTCTGATCTTTAGGCCAGAATAATTAGGCTAAGATAATTTTGCATTTAAATAAATATTAATGCTGAGATAATTTTTTCTTTAAAAAAAGCCTAACATTAGTTATACAGCCTGGCAGCATGATATTTATACTTGAAATAGTTTGATAAAGTTTTCAGAGATAGTGGGGGGGGGGAATGCAGTTGTTTCATCCTAACAGATAAATGCATGATTTATTAGTGTCATACTAGGGGAATCCTGCAACCATCATAAACACTACAGAATGGCAATTTTGTAACTGACCTCTTGGGATGTAGCCTACGAACATAGCTAATTAAAATTGCCATATCCTCAGAGCTACTGAATGATTAGACAGCTTCTTGGAAATTACTAGATCACTTATGTGAAAAGGGAATTGTAAGGGTTTTTTCTTCATAAACTTGATAGAAATGCTTCCAATATGAGGCCAAGATTGTTTATTACAGAGCTCAGCAAATTGTCTTTTCTTATATCAAAGAGAGAGAAAATAAAACAGTATTCAAGGACTGTATAATACCTTTATATTTTTATAATTACATAAAGATATTAAGATGATGATTATATAGACCCAGTTTATATTTACATAGACTCTGATTGGATTAAGATGATAGTTTGGAAACCAGAAGATTGTTAATTCTAGTTTCACTTTAGGCATGAAAACCACCTCGATGACCTTGAGTCTGTCCCACCCCCCTCTCTCCCTCGAGTTATTTATAAAAATAATAGAAGATAGATTAGATGGATCATAGATGATAGAGAAATATGATATGATATGATATGATAGAAAGAAATATGCTATATTTATTATATGCTATATTTATTATATGCTATATTTATTATATAGAAAGAAAGAAAGAAAGAAAGAAAGAAAGAAAGAAAGAAAGAAAGAAAGAAAGAAAGAAAGGCAGATGGAACAAAATAGATTTTGATCAAAATCCGGGGGGGGGGAGCCCTTTAGATTACCTTTCCTGGTCTTCATATGTGTTCAGTCACCTGCCATTAGCTATGTTGGCTAAGGGGGGAAATGCACTATTTAGAGGAGAATAGAATGCAGGAAACTTCTTAACTAACAAAATGTGGCTTGGCTCAAAACTCTGTTGTTTCAGCTTCAGCAACTGAGATATAGTTGACAGATGTTTCTGTCTGTCCATCATTATTGCATGCTTATTCCTTGCCTTGCTTTGCTTGATACAGAAAAAAGATAGAGTGCTGGATCTGACACCGCAGAGCCTGCAGGAATTTAGTAATAATGTAGAGCTCCAGCAAGAAAACTCAGCTAGAGTTGGAAAAGAACTACCTCTGGCTCTCAGTCAGGTGTTTACATGCCAGTGATTTTACTACTATGGCAAAAAGAGGTTTGAAATTTACTAACTATATGTTTCACAAGAGCATCCTATCCTCTGTCCTCTATAAATTTGATTTCATAAAGATTTCTCTTGTTTTTGGATGGAAATCATGAAATGACAAAAGATGTAAAAAAAAAAGTGTTCTCATTTCTGTAACTAAATGCCAGTCGTTCCCAACTCTAGGGGGCAGTGCTCATCTTTGGCATTTTCAAAGCCAAAGAGACAGCGCTGTCTGAAGACATCTCCAAAGTCATGTGGCCGGCATAACTAAATGCCAAAGACACATGGAACGCTGTTATCTTCCCACCAAAGATCTATTTTTCTACTTGCATTTTTTGCCTACTTTCAAACTGCTAGGTTGGCAGAAGCTGAGACAAGTATCAGGACCTCGTCCATTACATCACACTAGGGAGTCAAACCACTGAACTGCCGACCTTTCGATCGACAAGCTCAGCGTCTTAGCCACTGAGCCAACACGTTCCCTATTTCATAACTATCTCCCCCCAAAATGAACATATAAAATGTATTGGGTTAATACAACAAAGTGATAATTCAGAAATTAGGTTATATTCAAGGTTATAATCTTGAAATAGGATTTATTTGTCTAATCTAATGCCATACCAGGGAGCCAGTTCTAATGTTAGGGTTAGCAGTGTTATTTATTATAAATTTGGCAATGGTTTGCATTTGAATGTAGTAAAACTACTGGGACCGTCAAATTAAGAAAGTTTTCAAAAATTATCTGGTAAAGATCTTATGAGACTTTAATATCCAAATAGACAGGCATGCATGTTTATAACATGCCTCATATAAAGGTTATTGAAAAGAAGAATGTCTGATTTATTGATGTTGCTATTATGGGTGATGCTAGGATTGAAGAAAAACAATTGGAAAAAATTATGAAACATACACACTTGCAAATCAAAGTTGAGAACTTATGGAAAAAGAAATCCATTGCTATACCAATCATGACTGGAGTCCTTGAATTAATACCTAAAAAACTTAAAATATTAACTTTGTGAGACCTGAACATCATAATTTTACAAAAAAAACAGCTCACCCTGATTGGAATTCTATATTCTGAGACACTATATTAAGAATGTTTAGGTTCTTGATGAGAACTTGAGAACTTGAATTATTAAGTTCCCACCATACTTAAACTAAAGATTATCCATCATCATTATAAAGCAACAAGATAGCAACAAGATCTGGTAATAACTGAGAGCAAAAAAGTTAAAGAAAGAAGGGCTAATTCTGGTTACACAAGACCAAGCCTTAAGAATAAATGCATACAAAGCATTGAGAATACAGCAACATAACAGCAAATGTCTCGTCTGTAAAGAAGATAAAAAAACTGTGGACCACCTAGCTGTAAAAAGGTCACACAAACTTATTACAAACAATGACATGACAAATGAGCAACAATGATGCGTTGAAATATCTGTAAGAAATATCATTTGCCTGCAAGCAAGAACTGGTGGGACCATAAAATAGACCAAGTAGTAGAAAATGAAGAAGCTAAAGTGCACTGGGACTTTAGAATTCAAACAGACAGGCAACTGTCACATAACACACCAGAGTTAAAAATTGACA
The DNA here is from genome assembly GCA_032467955.1 of Pseudoxenodon macrops. Taxonomy (NCBI): domain Eukaryota; kingdom Metazoa; phylum Chordata; class Lepidosauria; order Squamata; family Pseudoxenodontidae; genus Pseudoxenodon; species Pseudoxenodon macrops. Next base: position 10,803 of record JANHFT010007922.1, on the reverse strand, counting down.
ATAAGAAAGACCCAAAAAAGTCTGTAGTAGAATATCTAGAGATAGCAAAATAGAAGACAAAATCACAGAATGCAAAATAATAGTGAATAATATCTAGAAGGAAAATAACTATGGCAAAAGAAAACAGAGGTATTACCAACATCTAATATAAGGGCCTTGGGTGCAATCCCAAAATATCTGGAGCAAAACTTGAACACCTTTGGCATTGACAAAATCACCATCAGTCAATTACAAAAGACAACTTTACTTGGAACAGTTTACATTCTGCAACAATACCTTTTGCACCATCAGACAACATCTGCCTATTTCAGGTTCTCAATATGTGGATAAAAATGCCAAATCCAGTCTAATCCAGCTGTCTTTGCGACCAACCATAATACTATATTTATGGATGACTTTAATAAAGGAAAAGATTCAATAGCATTTATATTGTTAAAATCCCTTTGAGGTTAGCAATATCCAGTAACCATTGGCCTGTCATGAAAAAGGGCAAGTCAACCTTTCTGGAACAAATTGTTAACATATGAAGTTGCAGAATTCTTTCCCTAAAACTTTATTTCAACTTCCTTAAGAACAATATAAGGTATACAATATAAAGATCTAAAGCTTCAGTTTTATATTTAGAGATCTAAAACTGGTGATAGGAAAGTGTAAAAGTATCTTGGCATGTTGTTCAAAATAGGTTTCCTTTGAATATTTCTGCTACCAACATGCTTTATTTGGAGATAGAGCCTTGTTAATCAAAATGAAAATTATTGTCAGAATTCACACAACTGACCTCAATGCTTTCTTCAGACACTACAATGAGTCCATAACACAGCAATCAATTTCTCTTTTAAAAAGGGAAAAGATCAATATCCATTATTTCAGCTGTAGTTGCAATATCTCCCAACTGTGCCCATACAGTTCCCAAAAGCACTTATCATTATGTTCAATCCTATTGACAAATTATGTCATTTGATAATTTTTATATTTTACAAGCCATTGCAGGATCAGATAACCTTTGCCAGTAGATAGAGAGCTTAATGATATATATTTTAGAGCCATAGAAATATTGTTCTGCTGCTTTTGAAAATCCTGAGAAGTTACTGTGCCCCTTAATTCTGAAACCATAATCATTCTGAACACTCCTTAGATTTTAAGTATCTCAGCTTAATTTACTTACCAAGAATATTGTAAAAATAAAATAGGCTATTCTATTCTATTCTATTCTATTCTATTCTATTCTATTCTATTCTATTCTATTCATTCTGTTCTGTTCTTAGGTGTAAATTATAAAATAATCTTCAGGGTCTATGAAACTATCTGTCTTCTATCTTTTAATACAAAAGCAGAGTAAAGAGTTAACAGGAGAAAATATGCTGAAAAATAACCAATCAGATACATTTAGAAATCTTACCAGCAAAACAAAACTGCAGCAGTTCTCCTCTACTGTTGTCTTAAGAACTATTATTCAAGGCATATTCCCCTTATTTGACTTATTATAGTGCAAATCAGGGGTGGGTTGTGAATTGTTTTGTTGCCAGTTGCTCAGGGTGGCATCTCAAGCGTGCCTTGCATGCAAGCGCGCGTGCATGCAGCAATCAAAAAATAGCTTCTGCGCATGTGCCGAAACAAAATCCAAAATGGCGGTGTCCACAGAAACACCAAAGGAACTGGCTCTATGATGTTATCGTCGAGTTACTACCGGTTCTAAAGAACCAGTTAGAACTGGTAGGAACCCACGTCTGGCGCAAATAGTCTTTAGGTATTTTACAAAATCCAATGAAAAGATAAAGTCTCCCTCACATTTTGCTCTTCTTTGGTTGCTTTCATGTCAATAGTCCAACACCAAAACTGTTTTCTATTATATTCTTTTGATATGTTTTTCCCCTTCCTTGTATAGTTTATAGCCATAGGGTTTCTGATAATTTCCCATCCTAATATTAATTAATTTTTATGTTCTTCAAGATTGACCAAGGATGGCTAGGTGCTGTCACCTATGCTGGCAAATTATATACAAACTTCCACTAGCAAGCACACAATTGAAAACTATAAAGCAAACACATTGAAAATATGACTTATGCTTAGAAACTTTCTTTTCCTTAAATTCTTCATTTTAATTTAATTTTAAAAAATTCTGTCTTATTATAATTGTATAAAATCTTCCTCATATGCATATTTACTTCAGCATGGCACATATTTGAAATTTAATATCTTTGGATTCTGGTATAAGATTAATGCTTTAATTTCAACCGTTCTTAAATTTATATTTCTTTTCTGTTTTATTTAATCTTAGTCTCCCTAAGATTATACTCCTTATTTTAGGATATTTTGTGTTTAAACAACTACAATCTGTTATTATTCTTTTTAGAAAAAGAAAACATATTTTCTCTATTTTTTTAGGAATGTATTCTGGGTGAATATCATCAGTGTCTGCCAATGTTATTCCTTGATCAATGAAGTGTCCCAAACTAAGCCTTTGTTTCTATATTATGTTGTGTCAGCCACAGACTTAAACACATTGAAGCTTCTGCTGTGTTATTTTTCTTCATTCAGTCTACCATCCCCAGAGAGCATCAGGGAATAAATAGATTTTGTGTCCAGGTGTTGTCTGTATTGTGTACATATCAAGTTTTTGCCAAGCACCCAATCACTAGAATATAAAACATATATAGGGGAAATAAAGACTCTGTTTTAATACCACAATTTAAATTAACAAAGATTCCACACGGATTCATAGATATGTATAAATCATTGAGTTCTTCTCCTAAACCCTCCCAAATTTAGTTATCGAATACTTTTGAAAAATATTATGTTTTACTACAAGGCATTCAGTACTATATTCCTTAATTTAATATATTATTTAATGTACTCCGATAATCACAAAGATAAACTGAAGTTTTATAGGCAGTTAATTTGTATATTTGTGGACAACAATGCAGATATGAAACACATGAAAATATTTTGATGTTTTCATACAGCAAAATATCTTTTTTTTCAGTTTATTTATTTAAAATAGTTTATTGTCATTCTCCTTTTAGTCTTAAAAAGCAGTACAAATTATCCAATAAGGCCATGATAACCTTTCTTCAAATAAGTTTTATAATTAGTGTATTCAGAATGAAGTTTTATTATTCTGATTTTGCTTTCTGGGATTATCCAATCAAGCTTTATAGTGAAGCATCAATGCAATCTGTGATTGATTGAAAGTTTCCCCATAAAGGAACTTTTTTTTTTAATGCACATAAATAGAGAAATATAGGGGGGAAAGCAATAGAAACAGTATGAAAAAAAATTGTATTAGCTAATTGTATATGTTATTTAGTGACACAATATAGGAGATCCATATTCTACTTAGACATAATTCCACGAAGAGATTCCAGTACTATTAGAAGAGATGAATTCCAGTACTTTTAGAAGAGCTAACAACAACAAAAATTAAAAAAAATATTGTGTCTTTATAATGAAGTAATGTCCATTTAAATTACTGTTATGTAATTTAGATTATATCACAGTAATTTAATATTTGAATTAATATTTAAATTTCCAATGCAACAGTAAATTTTTATATTAAAAATATTCATCAGCTGCTTAACTCCATACTTTATTATTATTATTATTTATTATTTATTATTATGATTATTTATTAAATTTATATACCGCCCTTCTCTCGAAAGACTCAGGGCGGTGAGTTCAATTATATTACTCAGCTAATGGAAGGGACATGAAGAATATTAATACAATTAATAAATATAAAGATATATACATGTTTTACATTCAGCCATCTTTACTTAGCTGCTTAATGTGCATAATTTTGCTCAGGAAAAAAAACAAAATTCCCCGTTCTAGAGAGTATCCATCGTGAGAAAAAACGCTGTCTACTTGGATTCTATCAGACAACAGGATCTGAAGCATGCTTGTCCTACTGAACCTAACAAATAATTGATAGACAATTGGAAAAAGTCAGTCCCATAACTTTCTAAACTTCAAAGCCGTGAAGGACTTTAAAGGAAAGTATGAGTATCTTGAATCCAGAAACATTTTGCTAATGTCTGGAGCAGAGATAGCCTTTGGCCAAGCTAAACACCCCTACCTGCATTTGCACCAGCTTAAGCTTCCAAATAGTTTAAAAGAGCTGTTCTTTGTAGAATGTGTTGCAGTGGTCTAATTGGGAGGAGACTGAGACATGTGACCATGATCAAGGCAGGAAATGGCACAATTAGAATAGAATTCTTTATTGGCCAAGTGTGATTGGACCCACAAGGAATTTGTCTTTGGTGCATATGCTCTCAGTGTACATAAAAAGACAAGATACATTTGTCAAGAATCACAAGATACAACACTTAGTGATAATCATAGGTTACTAATAAGCAATCAGATCATACTAGGAAACAAATAAAACAATATAAATCCTAAAGATACAAGCAACATGGTTACAGTCATAGGTGGGAGGAGATAGAAATAGGAAGGATGAGAAGAAGAATAGTAATACAGTCTTAGTAAATAGTTTGACAATGAAAAACTGTCCTTGTGTCTAGTTGTCCTGATGTGCAGTGCTCTATAGCATTGTTTTGAGGGCAGAAGTTGAAACAATTTATGTCCAGGATGTGAGGGGTCTGTAGATATTTTCACAGCCCTCTTTTTGACTCATGAAGTATGCAGGTCCCCAATGGAAAAATGAAACAATGGAAGCTTAATCAGATTTTAAAGGATTTCAGGTTGAATATATTGACACCAGTACTTTTGCCTACTTCTTTTCTTTACATCTTGAGTTGCTAGAACTTTCCTCTGGCCTCTTTTTCTCTTCCACTTCCTTGCTTGTAGGATTCTTGATAGTTCCCAGTCCTTTTATAATGAACACTGCAGAATTACAGCTAATTAAAGATGCAAATGATACTGGGAAGAGGGAGGGGAGGTGAAAGCTACTAGCTGTGTGCAACTCTGCAGTAAAATGTTTCCAACCTCAGCAGAAAAGTTGACAATGTCAACTTTAGATGAGTTTTGACTGCAGAACAGTCTGAGAGCAACTTCTTTTCTTCTGTATACGTTGCAGCAGCTCTTCTCTTGCTTTGGTTTAAGATTAGTTATATATTATAGGGCCCCGTGTCTCACCTGAGGACAAAGGATAAAACTAATATGGGTCTGAAGATGAGTCAACAAAGAGTTTTGAGATGAGAGAAAAGAGAGGAAATAGCAATAGTGCTTAGACTTACGTACCACTTCATAGTGCTTCACAGCCTTCTCTAAGTGGTTTACAGAGTCAGCCTATTGCCCCCAACAATCTGGGTCCTCATTTTACCAACCTTGGAAGGATGGA
>JANHFT010007919.1:277863-288956 GCA_032467955.1 Pseudoxenodon macrops | reverse complement strand
GATGCCCCCGTACTTCGCCGCCCCTACAAGGCAGCTCAGGGTCCACCACGGACCCCCGGTTGGGCCGAGAATCGGACAATCTCCGGGAGCTCTCCAGAGACCGTCCGCACGCCCCGGCTGACCACGCCTTCTCCAAATATATAATCCTTAACCACATACAATATTATCTCAAGAAATATAGTTGACTTTACAGAATATTAGAATAATATATATAGGAGTTTGTTGAAGCTTACTATGAGCTCTGCCCCTTGTGGACACATAGCAGGAGGGAACCTGGGGAGAGAATAGCACAATATTAAATTTAGGCCCACGTTAGTGTGATTTGGCTACTTAACTATAGACTCTTGAATATTCTTGCCTTGGAACTGTGACCCAGAGGGAATTCCTGGATTTCAACTCTTGGAATTCTCCAGTGAGTAAACTAGAATTCTGGGAGGCAAAGTTGACACATCATAAAATTGCCAAGTTTGAGAAACACTGCTCTATTCTGTTAGATTCGCTTCTGTTGCTGCCAGACTTGGGCAAAAATTCAAGAAAGGCAAGTCATTTTGTCAGCAGTGAAGGTCTTGGTGCACACCAAGAATACAGAACAGTTTAGCATCTGTTTGTTACCATCAAAGTATCACAGAAACCTACTATAAATTTTTCATTGGCAACTCAAATTGCCTGGCCCTATGAAACATCAAGGCTTCCTCCTTTTGGACTTTCATTTGCCTCTGCCATTCTTTTTCTCAGATACACAAAGATATTGTCAAACATATATAACACAGTCCTGTTTACTGACCTGCGAATATGAAGAGTGAGTTAATCAAAAGGAAGGTTTCTTTATTGAATTCAACGATGCTGTTTCAGTGCCTTCATCTTCACCAGACTGTTTCTAAGGCACCCCAACCCCTTTTCAGCCTAAGACATTATTTTGATTTACTGTGTGATCCCTAATTTACTGTGTTTGACTAGCTGCCTGTAATTTCACTGTAAGCTCTCTGGATATGATATACTGCCAAGGTAAGGCTGACTTACAATTTACTGAGGTTTTACTCCCTATAAATATCCCTAACAAACAGATAGACAAATTAATAAAAACGTGAGGTTAATTTAATCCAGTAAATAGATTGACAAACACAAACAATCATGCAAATTTACATCTTTAAAATATGACAGTAAAATTTCTTTTTTCTTTTTTGCAAAATAACCAATAATTGTGACACTCTTTATTAAATACTTAAAATTAAATATTGCAAGGAAGGGAAGGATTCTTTAAAACATTGAAATTTGAAGTTTGTGATGAAGCAGTTAACAATTCTTTATTTTATTAAACATATTATATCTCCGCCTCATTTGCAAGACTTAGGGCAGTTTCACAATCCATTAAAAAGAACCAAATAGAACATTCAGTCTTACTGATTGATTATTGATTGTGTACCATAAAGTCAGTGTTGACTACTACTGACCACACATGATTACCTGTCTCTAATTGATCCTTCAGTTCTTCCAATGGTGAATCCATTGCCATTGCAACTGCAATCCACCATGCTGCTGATCTACCTTCCCTTCCCCATTTCCCAGTATCATCACCTTCTCTAGAAATCTAGGTCTTTGCGTATCCAAAGTAGATTGTTGAAAGGGTAGCACTTCACTCCCTAAGGTTAATATGCAAGCTGGTCTCTTCTTCAACCTATAACTCATGCTTGAAGGGCAGGTGTCAGTTGTGACCAGGAAGGCCTTTGCACAACTCCATCTGGTGTGCCAATTGTGCCCCTTCCTAGATTGGGGCGGCATTTATACAGTCACTAATTTCCTGGTCTTGTGGTTTGACTATTGCAATATGCTTCACTATAACGTTTTTGAGCTGTAATGACTGCCAGTTTGCTTTTAGTTGTGATTCAAGGTTCTGGTTGTTATCTATAAAGCCCTACAGGGCATTAGGCCTAATTTCTGGAGGGTCTAACTATCTTCTATAACATCTGCCTAGCTGATTCAATCCTATATAGTTGGCATGCTCTATTTTCTTTGATTAAACAATGTCATTTCTCAGGACCTAAAAAGCATGCCTTCTTTTAAGCAGCACCTGCCCTCTGGAATGACATTCCATCTAAGATTTAGATGGATCCCTCTCTGCTGTTATTGAGAAGAACCATGAAGAGCAGTTCACCCAGGACTTCAGCAAAGAAAGTGACATCCCTCACTTTATCACTCTTTCTATCCTTTACCTTTATTTATGTTGTTTTAATTTTACTATAATATCTTCATTATAAGAAATCCATAGGTGTTGACAGTTAGGTGGGAGGCAGAAGAGGAGGAGGAGGAAGAGGAAGAGGAAGAGGAAGAGGAGGTGGTGGTGAAGGAGGAGGCTTGATAGATAAGGAGACAAAAATGTCAAATTCAGTCTAGACATCTGGTTGACTGTGTGACCAACCAGAATAATAAGAATGTGGTCATTTGTGCTTTGAATGATTTGTTCAATGAGTAGTTTGTTTTCTTGGTTGCCCATGATATTCTCAGCAGTCTTCTCCTACTTGCTCAAGGATAAAATAGATATGTTGAAATCACTTAGTGGATTTTTGATGATATCAGAACTGAAATTATGATATTTTATGGATTTGTTTATAGATAATAATATACAAAGAGGAGAACATTTGTTGTACTTCAAGAGATGGTGATAAGTTACTAAAATTGTTTATACTTCTCATGTTGAAAATGGAAAATCACTATACACACACTTTTTTTTCTTCACATTTTTTTCCTTTTCTGCATGTTTTACTTCTTTTCATTTCATTTTTACAGTTTGTATTAATTTTTACTATTGTAATTATAATATTTAACAAAATTACTACCGTATATTTTTATAAAAGAACATAGAATCCCTCATGATAGTTGCAGGCAAAGTATTTCATAATAAATAAGCAGTTACTGAAGAAGTTTGATTCCAATATCCTCCCACCATTTTGGGAGGGATAGAATCTAGGCAGAGCTGGATTCTTTCCAAGTCAACAATGATTTGAACTTTCTTTTTACCTCTTCTTCCAATTGTTCCACGTTCAGGGGGGAAATAGTTATCTGAGCTGAATATTTGACATAAAATGTGGCTGCTATAGGGAAAAAAATCATTTTTTTCACAGAGCCAAGGGCCTATAATACATTTCCGAGTATGAGTGAAGTCTAATGGGTCCCTTTATAATTCATTCTTTTGATCTTTGATCTTGGACCTAGCACTCTGGCTGAATATATGCCGGTCTTTGATTCCAGGTTCAGGAGATGCTAGTTCACAGGTGTCATACTCGATCACATCACATGATATGTCCCAAAGTTTTTTGTCTTTGTGGACTGGGATGGACATGGCCTGTATTTGATGCATCCGGCATGTGGGCCACCAGTTTGACAGGCATGTACTTTCTGGCATTAGACTTTGACTAATGGCTAAAACAGAACAGGACTGTGGAGAAAATACCCAGATAATTCTTGATACTTCTGGAAGTAGTGAGTAGCAATGGAGCAATGCTACCAGCAATTGTTGAATAAACTGAACACATGGTCCATTAACAGAGAATATTTTTTGATTTGAAAGTTTTCCTGACAGACTATGTAATGCCAGTCCAAATTATAAACTCTTAAGAGTGGAATCTAGGGATCTTGTAATGACATTGGCATAATTACCAGTAAGTTTCCTATCTGAAGATCTCCAAAATAGGAATAGTTTGATAATATTATATAATATGTATGTCATGAACAGCACTTCATTAGAGCATAGCTAAATATACTTACTGGATATAGTCATTTCTAGAATTCATGAGTAGCTTTCAGTAAATTAATCATATGTAAATCATATTGAAATTAAAGGTATTTAACTTTATTATTTATCCTATTAATTTTAATGGATTTTCTCTTGACTAATTTTATCTTATCAAAAGCAACAGTAACAGTTTTGTAATACAGCATTAAAAAAACACTAGCACAGCTACTATAAACAACAATAACATCTTAGTTTTATATGGCAGTTTAAATTAAAATTGTTTTATGCATTCATAAAATACAAAAAAGGAACAAATTATGCCCTTTACCAGCTTCAAAAGGAACACTACATTTTAATGCTTATTAGACATGAACCTAGATAACACCTTGATAGAATGTTAAGCAGACAACAGTGAAGTCTGAAAAGAAGATCAAAATCTGCAAGATGACAGGTGTGGCATCTTGATATAAACCCCATTCCTTTGTACATATGAAATATGGTGCTTCTGTTATAATGTTGTGCCCACCATTTTGCTTTTTTTAAAAATTTACCCAATAAACACTGCTGGCAATCACCCTAGAATCCTTAACACCATCTTTTATATGAATGCTGAGATATATCAATGTTATTATAATAATTACATCTGAATATTCATTAATGCATATAATTTACACTAGCAAATGCAACATGTATACTAATACATACTTTCTTTTGTCTTTTTTCTGAAGATGCATCCCTGAGCCCAGTGCATTTTACTGCACTCTCAAAAGTGGAGAAGTGAATATAGTGAATTCACTAGTGAATATCACTATCAGGACAAAGTTCATCTAAAAATGTTGCAATGGTTAGAATGCAGTACTGCAAGCTACTTCTGCTGCCTGCTGGCTGCCTCAATTTGGCAGATCGGATCTCACTTGTCTCAAGCTTGACTAAGCCTTCCATCCTTCCGAGGTGGGTAAAATGAGGACCCAGATTGTTGGGGGCAATATGCTGACTCTGTAAACTGCTTAGAGAAGGCTGTAAAAGCACTGTGAAGTGGTATATAAGTCTAAGTGCTATTAGTATTGCTACTGTGAAACTGTTAAACAAGGCAGTTCTCAGATTTATAGACCAATGTGGTGATGCCTTAAAAGAAGAACAGTTTTAGCAGGTCATGTGCTTATCCCTTCCATCCCTAATAGGTTCCTTTCAAGAACTTCCTCCCAGCACAAGCAGTAGTGGCAGTAAGTCTAAAGTAGTGAACTTGTTAAAGTTGCATGTTGGTTTAGGAGGGTGTTTCAGAAGGCTTTGAATTCAGTAGAATCAAAGCTTTTCCTGGTATGTTTTCTAGCCCAGTCTATAATACACCTCCTTTTGACCCCTTCTAAAATTTGACTTTCTAACATTAGAACATCCTCAAGAAAAATTGGATTTTCAACCATAGGAAGAAAAAGGGTGGGACATTCAGCAAGACATTTCTGCAAGATCCTGCAAGACATTCAGTTGCATTCAGAATAGCTGTAGACTGGGTTGCTTAATTTATATCGTCACAATAGTATACTACTGTCTTTATTCTTTATTTACAGATAATTGGGGGACAAGGAGGAAAGTTGAATATAAAGAGGAAGACAAAAGCAATACCAGTTTTACAAAATCTGAAGAAGAGAAAAAATGATGTTATAACAATGCAGAACTCTGACTTTGAGTGTAACAGCTCTTATTCAGTAATGGAAAACTTGAGTAATTCTTGCACACAGAACTTATTGGAACAAGAGCATTCTACTAGTTTTCCTCAGTGTCCTCATAACGTCTCAAATCCTTGGGTTTGTAACAACTCTGAAGAGAACAGAGTTTTGAATTCTACTTCAAATTGCCAAGAAAATGAAACTGCTCTTGGTGAAAGTTCTTTCAAAAAGGATATTTTTCCTTTCAGCCCCTCAGACGTGGAAGAAACAATAAAAGATGAGAAAATAGCAAGGCTTAAACTATTGCTGAGGGAACGAGAGGCAGCCTTGGAAGCAATTCGGGAAAAAATGCATCGATATTAACAAAGCTAATTTGCAAATTGCTGAAATGTTACCTGATGCTGTTCATTTAATCTATAATAAATCTAATTTTCCTAATGTTTACATGGCATTAATAGGTACAAGTATGAATGAATGAACTCCAGTTCCAAGACAAGAATCTTATTGACTTTATTATTTAATAATTATTTAATTATTAATTTGCTCAGCAATTCATTATAATTTTTATAGTAAATACAATTTATATTGATGCTGAACATGATCAGTTTCTAGACTCTGGTTTCACAAATGAAATGTAGATAGAATTCTTCAGTTGTAAATGTTTCTAAAGCATAGAACTAGCTTAATTCTGGCAAAAATGTAATAGCTTAGATTTTATTTAGAATACTCAGCGATTAATATTGATCTGTTGTTTAAGTGAGTAAATTTGTTCCAAAACTCAAAATAACATTTTTCAGTCACTAAAGATCAACAGCAGTAGCACTTACATTTATATACCACTTCACTCTCTAAGCAGTTTATAGAGTCAGCATTTTGGCCCCAACAATCTTGAGTCCTCATTTTACTGACTTCGGAAAGATGGAAGGCTGAATCAACCTTGAGCCTGGTGAGATTCAAACTGCCAAATTGCAATCAGCAGAAGTAGCCTGCAGTACTGCTTTCTAACCACTGCGCCGTGACAGCTCATAGCTCATTTATCCCAAAGGTGTTTTTTTCAAGAGGCAGCTGAACTTTCTGGGTTTTTTCCTTTGAGGATGTTTCACTTCTCATCCAAGAAGCTTCAGCTCTGACTGAATGGTGGGGAATGGAAGCATAGACCCATAGCTCATTTAGTTTCTCAAAGAGATTAAATTTAGATCCTGACTTAAATAATACATTGAAAAGAATTAGAACAATGAACTGTACTGCAAAGTACAGTAATTTGCTGTGTGCTACTTATACGCTTTTCCAAGATATTCCAGCCACTATCTGCTTTCCTACTTATTTTTGATCCTATGCCGACTATAAACCACTTAAGGACTGTGAAGCGGTATATAAATGTAAGTGCTACTGTTGTTGATCTTTAGTGACCCATTCATCTCTTAAATAATTATGTAGTCAGTATTGTGGCTCCAGAGAAGCTCAGAAGTAATTGGCTTGTTTGAAATTTGTCTAGCTTTATAAAAATCTGGATTTGGTAGAATGAGTTTGCTATTAAAATAATATACTTTTCCCATATTTGATTTAGGTGTGAACACCAGGTGATATCTAGCCTACATTTTGTGAATCAATTTAATTTTCATTAATTCTTTTCAGAAAATCAGTATGTTTCCCTTTTCTATAATAAATGTATGAACAGGGAAATCTCATTGGTTTATTCTTTAACAGTATTACTCATTTGATTGGAATGTAACGCATGCTGATCTACTAACCCTAATTCAAGTTTTTTTGTTGGTTTCTGTATGTTGTTGATGGAGCTATGTGGACCTTGATACCTACCTGGATCTTTTTGAGATACAGTGCTAAAGGATAGGGGGTTATCCTATCTTCAATTGTGTTGGATCCTAACTTGACCAACTAGACTGTGTGTAATGGAGCCTTGAGCTTCTGATTCTGTGAAAATGATCTTTTATGTTTTCTTTGCCCCTGCCCTTCATCACAACTTTTAATAGGGGATTTTGCTAGGAGATTCATCTGGTGAAGATACCATAGCTTTAGAAATAGGGGATTCTATGTGGAGGTCCTTGGCAAAAGTCAAGATAGTGTTTCACTAACTGGCAAAAGCAGGAGATAGGGCATCTTGTGTGGCAATGACAATAGAGCCAGTTTCACATTTATGATGCTGGGGCTTTTGGTGTCTGAGGTGCTGACTGACCCTATTGACTGGTAGTGGAAACTACTGCAGGTATATTGTACACGTTTTGCTGCTTCCTGGCCAAGATGCTTGCTGTGATTCCAGGGCCCATGGTTGTTGGACTCCTTCAGTGGCAATGTGATCTTGAATTGAGGGAGTTTTCACTGTCCCCCTTGTCATGGTCAGATCATGCCTGATAGCTATGGGATTCTTTGGTGTAACTAACCACTGCAGGAAAATAGGGCTTATTATATGGAACGTAAAGCCATCAGGTGAGATCATCTGTCACCATATGTTGATGGTATTCAATTAAATGGTGCTGTTGATGTCCTATCCTAGTTTCTGAAGGCCTTGGGAGCCTGAATGGGAAACAACAGGCTTCGGCTGAACCCTGGCAAAACTGAATGGGTTGGGGGCCTTCTGGTTCTAGCATTTTGCCATCTTTGGAACCGGATGGGGTTATACTACCCTAAGCAGACCCAGTATGCAACCTAGTGAGTTCTAGACTAATGACACCTGCTTAAGGAACAGGTAGCAGTTGTGACTAGGAGGGCCTTTGTACAGCTTCATGGTGTGTGCCAGTTACGCCCGTTACTGGATTGGGAGGCTCTGGTCATGGTCACTCATGCCCTATACTCATCTTCCAGGTGGACTATTGTTATGCACCTTATATAGACTGCCACTGAAGACTATTCAGTAACTTCATCTGGTGAAAACAAATTTGATGTGGGCACTTAGTTGTGCTCTTAGAACATCACAAGTTACTTCTCTCCACAGTGAGACTGGTTGGTAACCATGGTTAGAAACCTGCAAGTCTCAATATGTGGCTACATCAACAGGCTTGGGGATCTCCAGGAAATGGAGAATTGGTCATATGGTTATATTGCAATATCAAATATGCTCATTTCTAATATTGATAATTTTGTAAAAATATTGAATGTTTTTAAATGTTTTTTTATGGTTTGTTTCTTACAGTACTGAGATGGGCAACTATATAAATGAGAATGAATGAATGAATCTTCCTGTAAATAATAAATCTACTGTTAAAGGCCCAGAAATAAGAGAAATGAGCTGTAGAGAATCTACTGAAGTATTGAATGTGAGTCAAATTTTATCCAACTGTCCATGTTACCCTAGATTGCATATAAGATAATGTTGAGTGAGAATCATTCCATTTGTTACTGTTTGTTATCTAAATCTGTAGCCTAATTCTTCAATTTAAAAGGATGGTGATGTCCTATGACTCTAGCTTTTGAAGTCCATTTATACAACGTATATACTGGCTATCACTCAGTTTTACGGAATTTTGCCAATATTTAATTTTAATATTTATATGGCTACCAATGTAAAGTAAATGTATTTGTGTTGATTCTAAAATATCTTCTTGTATTTCCAAACGTTTTCATTGTATCACCACTATTTGATATAATTCAATACTAATATACAATACAAATGAGTGTGTTTATTCTGTCAATTACTATATACATTAAAATTAAGACTAATGTATATAATAGTATTTCAGATCAGTTTAGATAATTTAGAGCCATTCTATGCAGTTTCCAGTAATATTTTAATATAAATTAAGAGGGGAAGCTTGGGAATTTCAAGGCCAAAATATCCAAACCATATTTTTTTTAATTTGTTTTTCTGAAGATGTGCTCTTACCTCTAACCACATTTGTCCCAGTATTAAACTTTGTTAATCTAGCTAGTTGCAGATTATTTGTTCATTTTGAGAATATTCTTTAGGCAAGCAATTCTGGTCTGAAAGTTACAATAGGACATATTCTGAGAATATTTGCAACAATTTTATGAGGCATACACAAAATCAGCTTTTGTCAGCAAACTGTAATCTACAAAAAATTTATTTTATAAAAATCTATAAAGATATATAGTACCATATAATCAACATTTTTTATATTACATAGTACAATATTTTGTGGGATACTTAAAAACTTTTTCTATAAACAATGGCAAGTCAGTAAAAACCCTTAATAGTATTTTCATATAAAATGATATTTTTATATATTGCACTGAATGTTATATAAGCATTATATAATTCTGTTATATAAAATTGTACTGTGCAAAAGCTTTCGGCAGTTATGCAAAAATGCGGTAAATTAAGAATGGCTTTCAGAAACAGATGTATTAATGTTTTTTTTTAAATCAATTAACAAAATGGAAAGTAAATGAACAGAAGATAAATCCAAATCCAATCAATGTTTGGGGTGACCACCCTTTGCCTTCAAAACAGCATCAATTCTCCTAGGTACGCTTGCACAGTTTCTGAAGGAACTTGGCAAGGTTCCTTCATGTTGTTTCCAAAATGTTGGAGAACCACAGATCTTCTGTAGATGTATGCTGCCTCAAATTCTTCTGTCCCTTCACATATTCCCAAACAGACTCGATGTTGAGATCAGGGCTCTTGTGAGCGCCAGTCAGTCACTTCCAGGACTTCTTGTTGTTTATACTGACAATAGTTCTTAATGATAATGTATGTTTGGGATCATTGTCCTGCTGAAGAATACATTTGGGGCTAATAACAGGCCTCCCTGATAACATGGTATGATAGGTAAGTATCAGCCTGTATTTCTCAACATTGAGCACACCATTGATCCAAATCTTGAATTCCATTTGCAGAAACACTGCCCAAGGTTGCAAGGAATCTCCACCATGCTTCACTGTTGCCTGCAGACACTCATTATGGTATGCTCTCCAGGCTTTTGGTGAACCAATTTTCCTGTTACAGCCAAATGTCACATTTTGATTCATCACTCCAGAACACCTGCTGCCATTTTTCTATATCCCAGTTCAGATGTTTTCTGCGTAGTTGGGTCACTTGGTCTTGTTTCCACATCAGAGATATGGCACAATTCTTCCATGAAGACCACTTCTGGCCAGACTTCTCCAGACAGTAGATCCATGTACTTGGGCCCTACTGATTCCTGCCAGTTCTGTGCTGATGCCACTGCTAGACATCTTCTAATGTCCAAGGGAAGTGAGCATGGCATGTCTGTTATCTACTGCATTAAGTTTCCTTGGCTGACCTCTGCATCCACAGTTTTGCCCAATTCTTTGTGCTGCTTCAAAAGAGCCTGAACAGCACATCTTGAAACTCCAGTCTGCTTTGCAATCTTTGCCTGGGAAAGACCTGGCTGATGCAGTATAATTTACCTTTGGTCTTGTTCCTGTTCTGTTTTGCCATAGTGTGCGACCTGTGACATGAAACCATCTTCCACAACCTCACCTTAATAGCAGAGTTTGGCTGTGTCTCACCCAGTTTTAAGCTTTTAAGCTGTTTCTAGTTCAATTACCATATTTTTCAGACTATAAGACGCACCGGTGTATAAGAAGCACCAAGATTTCAAAGAGGTAAGGAAAAAAAGTTTTTGTCCTTCTCGGCCCCAGGAGCAGTCTGCAGGCCTCCCAAACCCTCTGTGCACACTGGTTTTTGCAAAAATGAGCGCGTTTTTCACCTGTTTTTGCGAAAAATGGGGCATGCAGAGGGTTTGGGAAGCCTGCAGACT
>JANHFT010007919.1:236032-248797 GCA_032467955.1 Pseudoxenodon macrops | reverse complement strand
GGGGGGGGGGGGGGTGGCAGAGAGGGAGAGAAAGAGAGAGAGAGAGAGAGGAAGGAGGTATATGGCTGGCTGCAGTTCAGACATAATACTCAGACTGCTTATTCTACAGAGTCAGCATGTATGAATAATGTGCCGATAACTCATCATATTCAGCAGGTCATAAGCTAGCTGGAAATTTTAAAAAGAAATAAAACAAACTCACAGTGAATAAATTATAACAGATGATGATGAAGATGATGATGATGATGATACACATGGGCATGTGACAGAATACTTCACTTCCTCAGGAGTGGCATGCATCTTTCCCATTGTTTACACAGGCACTGAATATTTTCTGAATCCAACTCATCTGATCTCAGCCAATCACAGGCAAGTTACTGAGGCTGAGGAAACAAGTCAAGAAAATTCCTTCTGTAGACTCAGTTGCTGCTCTAGGCTATTTAATCTGTTGTTGGTTCTCTAGGTCACCTTAACCTTTTTGGGCTGCCTGCCTGTTATTTAGCTTTTATGAATCTACCATCTATTTCTTAGTAATAATCTTCCATCCAGGAACTAGCCATACCTAACCTTATTAAACTTGTTCTGAGTTCTGAAATGTACTGTGCATGATCAGGGTGTTTCTATTGTACATCTGCAAAGCTTAATTTACTGAAATAAAAGATTAATACTTTGACAGCACAAGCCTATATGTGATTGTGTAAAAGCAAAACCCATTAAGTTGCCTAAAACTTTCCTTTCTTTTTTATTAGTTGGAGTAAGCACATCAATGCCAGGGGTGGGTTGTAATTTACCTCGCCACCGGTTCGCTTCCTCCCATGCCACGTGGGCATGCACATGCGTAGTACAAAAACTATTTTAAAAAATCCCCCTTCCCAAAAATGTTTTTAAAAATGGCAGCATCCACAGACCAGAACTGGTTCCTTGATATCACCAGCAGCTTATTACCTACTCTATAGAACCGGTCTGAACCAGTAGGAACCCACCTCTGATTGATGCCCAAAATATATTTCACTGTTTCTAACTGCTCTTCATTTTGCTTTTTTTTAAATGTAGGTTTTTTTTCCCCCAAAGGGGAAAAATATATTAAATTCTCAGGGTATGGAGCTTGGTGCATATTTTAATTGTTAATGGTCAAACATGAAGGCATCCTGTTTTACCAGGCAATAATATTTCCAATGACATCCAGCCACCACCACCATGCTCTCAAGACTTTCAAAAAATCCCAAGGGATTTTTAAGAAAAGTGTTCTTTTGTTCATTAAAAGTAATCTATTGTAAAAACAGTGTTTGCCTCCCTGTACAATATCCCCTTTTCCAAGTTCCCAGAACAAATTTGTGGAGGGCAAAATGGCTGCAAAGAAAAGAGGAATAAGCATCTAATCTGGGTCAGTCACCAGGGCCAGAGCTTCAGCCTTCCAAGCTTTCAGAATCAATGTGTGTGAGAGAAGTTCCCTTAGATCCAAAGTTCAGAAGACTAAATCTATGGTCCTGGTGACTGACCCAGATTAGATCCTGCAACATTATCCCGGAACATGTATATTTGCCTTCATTTGTAAAAGAGGGATCAATTATAGCTTCTGCTGGCAAAAGAGTTCTCTTAGCAGAACCAATCAAATAAGGATGGTACTGAATTATGGCTCTGATTTTTCAACAAAAATGTACCTAAAAGCCATCAATTTGTTTAAAAAAGAAGATAAAAATCTCTCCTCTCTTTTTCATGGCAGGTTATTCAGTTTGAATGGATACAGGAGAAGCAGAAAGTTCTAATTAATGAAATCTGAGGGAAAATCCTTGAATTTTTTTTAAGGACTGACCATAATTCACAAGGTGTTTTTTCCCCATAATCCAAAGAGAGGGGAGAATCAAGATTAGGAGGACATGGAAAATGCAATTATGGGTGCTTTATGTGACTTTTAACACCCTTCATGTTTCATGAAAATATTGATGAAACCACACTCTCCAATTTGTCTCTGGAGGTGGTAAGATCTAAGAGATACTTCCATTCAGATCTCAGCCTGCAAGGTATAATATCTGCAAGAATCCTGAAGTCAGACTTTTCATTGTTACTCTACAAACATCTTTTTGGAGCAGCATGACTCCCCCTAGATATGAGGTGCACCCCAATTCAGTTACTTTTTGGAAAGCAATTATGACCTGGTTATTCCAACAACTTGAGGGGGTGGGAATAAGCTAACAGGTTATTTTTGTCCCCCCCTTAAGTGGGAATGTTTATATATGCTATGACTCTTCTTCAGTGGATAATTTTTATTGCTGCATTGTTTTTTATCCTATTACTATCTGAAGGTCTGTAAGCTGCCAAGAGTCAGTCATGAATGGAGTGGTGGCATATGAGCCAGACAAAGAAATACATGAAACATATGGGAGCAAGTCTGAATTTAAAACCTTATGATGACTCATATATTAATTATCCAGGACTAAAACTTCATAGTGTCAATGGATACTTCCAAAATCTTTGCATCAGGAAGTTCAAGATTCCATGCCAAAAATTGTATTATTTTTCTTTATGCAAATTAAAGCTGTGAGGTATACTTTAAAGTGTACACTTTGCTTAATGTTCACATACTTAACATTTAGATGTGATTATGCAAATGTATGCTATATTTGTTATGCACATTTTCTAATATTTGTGTCACCCTTTACAAACAGCAAATACCAAGTAAATAAAAAGGTGAAGGAGTCAAAATAAAAGAGGAATGAATTAATCTCTTTTAAATACTGTTGAACTGAAGGAAAAGGTAAGAATCTATGGCCTCTGAACCACTAGAAAATTCTGGACTGCCTTTTTATAGTCCTTCCAATAATTGAATTTTGCCTACTTGCATAAGGAATGCAGCCTCACTCTCCTTTAACATCACGAGAGCAGGCAGCAAAAACATCTGTGCCAAGGAACCACAAACACAGACACTTTGTTCAAAGTTCACCTTTTGAATATATCAAGCAAGCTAGGATGAATATCCTTCCTTTTTGTGTACAGAGATAATTGGCTTGGATTAACTCTTCGTATTTTTGAATATATTTTTTGTCAGAGACCTAGACTGTGGCAGCAGAATGCAGTGCAGCAGACTAGATATTTTAATGGGAAAATAGTTGTAAACATTTAAGGATGCAGTATTCATAGTATTGAAATTTACATATTGCAAATGTATTATAATTCTATATCTAAAAGAGCAAAAGCTTTGTCTTTTAATATTAGGGAAGCTGGCAATTACAGACTTATTTCGGGTTACGTTTCACCTGGTACAGTTCAGTGGTTATACCTATTCAGAAACCTCTAGGACAGTGATGGCGAACCTATGGCACAGGGGGCACGCAGAGCCATACCTGAGGGCACGCAAGGCGTTGACCTACATTCAGCTGCAATGCGCATGCACGTGCTGGTCAGCTGATTGTCAGCCTTCCGGAGGACAGGGGGAGGCCATTTTTGCCCTCCCCAGGCTTCAGGAAGCCTTTCTGAAGCCTGGGGAGAGCAAAAAATGGCACAACAGGCCAACTGGATAGTTGGAGGCTTCAGTGAGGCCTGCGTGCATGCGCAGGGGTGGGGAGGTGGGCAGAGTGTGCATGCGAGGGGGGAGGACATTGAATTATGGATGTGTGCATGCACACACCTTTTTGGCACTCGAGCCGAAAAAGGTTAGCCATCTAGGACCTGATTCTGTATGAATTTCCTGTTACGGCTGCAACAAGGCAATGAGAAAAGAGTATGTTCCCAGGCAATAGAAAAAGACCACAATCCTATTCCAGCTAAATCTGTATATTGAATCAACTAGAGATATTTCTAAATAACTTAATTCCTTTTTATTTCACTTACTAATAGGTATTCAGTATGATATATTTAGCTTCAATTTCCCAACTCGTGTTTTACGCTAATAACAAGAAATAATTAAAAAATTATAATCTGCCTTTGGATGCCAAGTAGCAGAAGCTTTTGCTAAATTACATGGCAGAATTCATTTAGGAAATCTCACACAAATTGAACGAGATAATGGACAATGGAATAAACACTATATCAACTGATGCCCACCCTTCCAACTTGAAAGTTCATGCAGATGTTAAGCA
This sequence comes from Pseudoxenodon macrops, assembly GCA_032467955.1. Taxonomy (NCBI): domain Eukaryota; kingdom Metazoa; phylum Chordata; class Lepidosauria; order Squamata; family Pseudoxenodontidae; genus Pseudoxenodon; species Pseudoxenodon macrops. Next base: position 244,721 of record JANHFT010007919.1, on the reverse strand, counting down.
GCAGCTGGGAGAGGGATAGAACCACGAGGCATCCCATAACTGAGAAGCTTCAGGCTCAAACTTTCTCTCCCATCAACAGTGACTGGAACCAGCCCTGAAAGAACCAGCTCTAGTTTCTAGCCTCGTGCTTTAGCCACTATAACAGACTGGCTCTAGAATCTCATGCCTTTAGGATATACTATATCTATCAGCTGCCATAAGATATGCATTGCTAGAAATATATCGGACATAGTATTAAGATAAAGGAAGTAATTTGGTGTAAGACATCAGGTTAGAAATCAGGAGAGTTCTAATTCGGCCTCAGGCATGAAGACAAGCAGCCAGCTGACCTTGTGCCAGTCCCTCTCTCTCAGCCCTGGGAAGCAAGCAATTACAAACCACTTCTGAAATCTCACCAAAAAAACCACAAGGACTTCTCCAGGCAGTTGCCAGGAGTCAACACTGACTTGAAGGCACCTATAATAGGTCAAATTAAATATGACTAAATATATAGATGCAAATTTACTAGATGCAAATTGATGGTTAAAGCTCCCATTAAGTCTTTGGGGCATGATTAATTTTGTCAAAATGAATATCTCATTGAGATTAATGTGTATTCTAAGAGGGATTCCAATATTAATTCCTATTAGATGCTTTACATAGATAAGTTAATGAGAAAATTGTTATGGCAGTCTAAAATCCCTCAAGCATTCTTGGCCAAATTGAGGTTCCCTTAGAAAGATGGCAGCTTCAACCTACCAGATTTTCAACTACATTTATTTTAACATCTGTATTATCTTGGACAAAACCTTTTATGATTACACCTTCTTTGGACTGTTGTGGGAAAAACGTCTACCTTAATAAGAAACCAAAACATTTGGAGATAGATGCAACACACTCTTTTTATTGACATATATACTCCAGTGATCACTGGGTTCCTGGCCAAAATAGAAAAGAACTCTGAACTAAGCAATGTTATGACCTATATATCTCCATAAAAGTTACATAGGAATTATAAAGAAATTGGTGCACTTCATACTATGGATTTTACAACTCCAAAATTGCATCTGATAACACTATGGCTACAACAGTGACACTTCATTCTTTTCTACAATGGGACACTTATCTGCAACAATTACAAATACTAATATATGTACCACAACCAATAGGAATTACTGTGCCTACCAGAGGTGGGTTCCTAACAGTTCGGTCCGGTTCTATCGAACCGTTAGTAACTTACCAGCCCACTTCAGTAGAACCATTAGCGACCTGGGCCTGCCACACCACTGAGCCGGTTCTTTGGGAAGCGCCATAGGTGGCACCATCTTGGATTTTGCTTCTGCGCATGTGCAGTGCTTTTTTAAAGCACTGCACATGTGTGCACAGTGCACAAAGCACATGCACAGCCACAACACGCCCCTGAGCAAACCGGCAGCAAGAAGATTTAGAACCCACCTTTGGTGCCTACGTGATACCTTCCCTTCATGCTAAAGGAAAGAGGAGAATCTGGTTTCTGTGATCTGTCTCCTCTCTCTTTCCTGCTGCTTTTTATTTCTGTGCCTTTTCTCATGGATGTGTGATGTATAAGCCATCAAATATGGCAACCATCCACAGGGCCTGTCTGTAAAGCATGTAATAACTTTGAAATTATTGCATGATTTAGGGACCAGGTATACTAAACAGGCATCTTTGTTTCCAGCCTTGGTCTTTAATGGATAAGTTAATGTATTTTCATCCTGAATCACATGAGAAATTAAAGTTGTGAAACAATCCAAATTTAAAAACATTGGGGAAGTTTTACTGGAATCTTCAGGCTAAACAAAGAATCAACACTTTAAATCAGTTTGTTTCTCATTCTTGTTTTAAAGATTTTTATAGCTTGTTGAATATGACTCACTTGCAATATTTGCTAGGCAATCTATGCAGTAAAAATACTAACCAAATCATACGGGCTGGGTGTTCCATTATGTATTGATAATTGTTCAAAGAAATCTTCTTGCTTTCAAAACTTTCAATGACATGTTTGCAAAAGTAATACATTATTTTATAATAATAAAACCTCATTTTGTATTTCACTGCATGTGAAATCTTGTTTTAAAAAGACAGTCAGTTTGGTGCGGAACTGAAGGTGTTGGCCTAGAAACCAGAAGACTGTGAGTTCAATGTCTTCTTTAGGTATGAAAGTTGACTGGATGACCTTGGGCCAGTCACTGTACCTCAGCTAGATCTTCACATATTACAACATTGAATTACAGCTCATTTTCTGATTTAAGCCAAATATTTGGATTTCACAACTTTTCTCTTCTTTCGGTCTCTCTTCCCCCCAGATCCTTTCCTTTTCTCTTTCGGTTAATAATCTATGTCAAATTGTATACAAAGGGATTGATGGCAATAGGTATGTTTAAATTTATTTTGCAGAATATGAGCCTCAGCTTTGATGAAACTCATGATCCATTTAATAAAACATAATGCATGGCATGAAAGAGAAAGGAAGATCAAAGTTCCATCTGACAAGCTTAAGGTGGACAGCTTTTGCAGCTACATCCTTTGGGCTTTCAAATATGACCTATTTGAAAGCCCAAAAGATGAGGAAAACTGCTGGACAGTTTGAACACACTAGAAGTGCTCTATTGGTACATAATTTTTTCTCACCTCTGACAATATGGTGATTTTTCCCCCAGCCTTTCTGAGTCATCTTAGAACTTTTATCAAGTGACAACACTTCCTTAAAATGTGAGACAGTCTGATCCATAATGTGATAGTAATGTGAAATTCCTTAATATTTATGTAAGGAAAGCAAGTTGAGAATAATCCAAAAGTATATGGCAGGAAAAACCAAACATTTGACAAAATTTGGAGATCAAGAGCAGAAATTTCATTTCAAGCAATATTTATTATTATTATGTACTAAGCACCCAAAAAGACAATTACTGTGTGTATCATTCCCATTGTGCCAATTCTGTATTTGATGGAAAGTGGACCTCTGAAGTTGTTCTGTTTCCATTGTGTGGAGGGTTCTTCCCTTGCCTTCTTGCCTTCTCCATGTAGGTTTGATAGAAAGCTTTTCCTTCCTAGCTGTGACCCGTACAAGACTTGCACCATTAAATAAAAAGAAAGACTTAAGAAGCGCTTATATACTCATGAATGCAATATTTTTCTCTTTGCAGGCACCTCATCTGAATTCCTACAAAAAGAAGCAAGAAGCAGCAGTATAAAGAAACATATGAGAGAATGTGTAGATTTTACTTTGATTTTATTTAATCTCTTATTATATGTACTTTTATGCTACTTCATTCAATGGAATATATAAAGCATATAACAGTTAACTTAATACAACCGGGATAATACAATATATAAATAACAATTCACTATTCAGTAATAATGGGGCTCAGGAGCTATGACTGGACAACCAGGGTTTAGCCTTGTAGGATTACTGGAACAACCACAATCACAGACTAGACAAAAGTATACTATGTTTGAAAATAACATATTAGGGCCTGCTATTCTAAACGAGAAGCAACAAGGCTGGGATAATTAAAGCAAATGTTTGAATGTTTAAAAACATTTATCCAGATTCAACTATCACTGAACAATGCTGAGCAGATCAAAAGAAATAGAGCACTGGAGGAGAAAGGAGGCATTTGTGTACTCATATGGTGCTTGCAGAATCTCTCCTGCAAGCTTCCATATGAGGAGCTGCTTTCTAGAGCACGTGTGGGTGATCTCTTTAGCTTCTTCTTGTCCAGAGAAGCTCTGTTTATCTAGGCTCATTGCGAAGTCATGGTCCCAGCCTCAGTACTGTCTCCATGATTTAGAGATGCATCAGTTTGCCATTTTTTCCATGTAGAACACACCCTATGTACTATGATTCTTCTGCTTCTACTTCTTTCTACCTCTTCTACTTTGAAAGCTTCATGTTAGTCCATAAAAAGAACAAAGTGCCTTTGTATGTGCAAAAAATGAAAAATTAACCATATAAGGCAAAACATTTAGTAAATAATGAAAAATAGTCAATGTGCCATATTTTAGGTTTTATGTGCCATATTTTCAAGTATTGCAATTCATCCCATTGCTGTTTTTTGCTGTTGTGACATAAAATTATTGAATTAATTTTTCTTTCTTCCTGGTGACATCCTTTTCTCATTGGTCACAAAATTGTTCTTCCATAATATCAGTAATCATCCAGGTTCATATTCTAGGACAGAAATGTCAAACTGGATTTCTTCGAGGGTCAGATCAGGATTGTAGTTCTCCTCAGGGATGGGACAGACACCTCCTGCAGCACCCTCCTGGCCAAAACAGGATGTGGGGGATGCACATGGCTTGCTGTGCCTTGTTTTTGCCCTACATAGCCTCCTGCAACACTCTGCCAGCCAAAAACAGGCTGCACGGAGGCCTTCCGAGCCCTCCCCATTGTCTGTTTTCAGCCTCCCCAGCCTCCAGCAGTACTCTGGCAGCCAAAAATGGGCCGCAGGGAGGCTGGTCTGTTGATATTTCCAGACTGCCCCCATTGGCCAGATTTAAGCACCCGACAGGCCGGAGCCAGCCCACAGTCCTTGAGTTTGACACCCCTGTTTTAGGAGAATGCAAAGAGCCTGGTTAAATATCTAAATTATGAAAATACTTCATAGCGGTTCCCAAAACATGGGCATGATTTCCTTACTATGAGAGCATCAGAAGTGATCTTCAGCAACTCAATCAATACTTCATTTGTTGATCAAAAAACTTAGAACAAATTTAGTTCATCAATTTCTGACAAGAAAAGTCACCACTATATTATCTTGTCCCATTGAAATATTTCCACAAAGACTCTGAGTGATTTACATTAAAAAAGTGTTCTTAAGGTCCTTTGCTTTTATGCTTCAGGGTACAGGAAAATGACATATTTCAAGATCTATTAAAAGCCACAAGACATACTGTATGTAAGCCCACCTAGCAGAGATGCTTTCTTACATTATATTCCTAAGCATGCACACACAGAAATAAACTGAGTAGAATCAATATTTAATTAGTTAGTAATCAGTATTTAGTAGTAGAGTCAACTTCTAGTGGTTAAGGTGTTGGCCTAGAAACCAGGAAACTAAATTCTAGTCCCACCTTGGCCATGAAAGCTGTTGGGATGAGTTTGGATCAGTCACTCTTTTTATTCCAAATTATCTTGAAAATAGGAGAATAGGAGTATTTAATATGTTTGTTGCCTTGAGTTATTTATGAAAATAATAAACATGGGATATCAATCAATCAATCAATCACAAAGGTGTGTATACTAAGGTAAACAAGCTGAGATTCCAAGTTTGTGCAAAACTCCCCAAATCTTTGAATGTGGGAACTGAAGTCCTTCTAGAAGTTGTTACTGAATTGCTATTTGAAAAGTGATGGCAGATGGTTTTAAATTCATGGAGAGTAATCATCAAACTTATTTTTTGTTGCACAATTTTTTTTATTGGCCATTCCTACTCTGGAGAACACTAATCCTGGTAAACCATTCAAAACCCCAGATGTACCTGAAACCATTCTCCTTGGAAAAGTTACACAACTGGTTGATTAGGATGTAGCCTTAGTTAGAAAAATGCTCAGAAGGTAATTCCTATGATTGTAGTTAACCAGAAATTTCTTTTAAAAAGAAATTTGTGGATACTGGTACATGAACTTTGGCCAATAGTTATGGCTAATATCAGCATTGAGAAAATAATATGAGATATTTGTAAGGCTTTTAATGTAGATTTTTCCTTCTGAAAGCATTTTCAGATAGAGGCATACATATGCATAAGTGTATGTATTTCCAGCATTTTAAAAAAATGTTTACAAATACTTGTAAATAGTTTATTTACATTGCAGAATAGTTTGACTCATCCTTAAATTCCTCCAGAACTTCTTTCTTCAAACAATATCCACCAACCATCTTCAATGCACAATGCAACATGCAGCATTCCTTGTTCTTCTTGTCTGTCTCTTTATTTTTTTAATTATATGTATATGGCCACCCTTCTCACAACAGAGTTGTTTGTATTCAGACCAGATTCTCATTCAAGTTTTTTTCTGTTGAGGTTTATGATATTTCCTCTTGTTTTGTTTAGCAATACTTTGTGCAGAATATGTCTGTGCACAACTTTTCCTCATCAGGTTTGTACTTGAAAGTATTTTCCAGTCTGAAGAAATCTATTTATTATAGTTGGCTTTACTAGTGTTATGATTCATCCTGATTTATTTATAACATTCTTCTTAACAGGCTTTTCTAGAGTTTATTTAAAACTCTACAAAATCAGCTTTTTGTTGGCTTTTATTTTATTCTTTAACTTTTAGTATCTTGCTAGTCAATCTAAACATTCAGAATGGAGTTAAGCAAGAAATGTAACTAACTAAAGCATCATACCAATTAATCTTTTAGCAGGCAATTAATTATAATACAATCAAGATACTGGAAATAACAGCTTTAAATTAAAAATAGTCAAGTTGAAGTTTAACTGTCCCAATTATTCATCACGAATCATGCTCATTAATTGCTGGCGTCCATATAGATCAAGTACATACTAGCTTCTGTGAAAAAAATATTGACTTATTGATTTGTTTGACTCTTTCTTTTTCATGTGTGTTATGAATCCTATTTGTATTATCTTAGTTTCACTAAGAAAAGTCAGCCTTCAGATATTTGGTTTCTAATGAAGCCAATAATGTTGCCTGCATGTACTATGGTAGCATATGAAAAAGAAGACAATTTGATAACATTGAATTAAATGTTATAAAAACAAAACATTCAACAGTACAATGGTAGTGTACATGCAAAACAAAATAGGCACATTATATGACATAACATTTACCATATACAATATAAGCTTAAATTATGTACAAATTAACAGATCTTGCCCAGAAACTAGCAACATTAATTGCATCTTTCTTTTATTAGTTTTATTGTTTTTTATATGGGGTTTTATATTCTGTAAGCTGCCTTGAGTCGCCATGTGTGAATAAGTGGCAATATAAATTCCTTAAATAAATAAATAAATAAATACATTATGTTGTGTTGCTATGAGGTCCTCAAGTATATACAGTAATAATAGGTGCATAAAGGGTAGCTATATGTATTGTTGTCTGCATGTCACCACAATTAAAAAAAGTAGAAGCAACTGAACAGCCAATTTATTCAGAAGGTCTCTCTTATTGTACTCATGCATAGTCTATTCAATAATTATCATACCTCCCAGCTTTTGTCAGACCCAAGTGCCTGTTGGTCACTTCCAGTGTTGGTTCTTTGTAGCTTTCTATGGGTCCACTCTGCTTTCAAATTCTTCAGACTTCCATCGACGTAAGGAAACTTTCCTGAACTTTAGTCTCTGCTGAGTTGATTGTCTAGATATTGATGATTTGAGTCACTCTCTGTATGCTACTTCTTCTCTGCAAATAACAGGTAGGACAATGCTGGCTAGGTAGTAATATGTGGTAGCGTGTATGATAAAACAAGAATATGTATAGTCAAGAATAGCTAACATATTTTTTGAAATATAAGATGCACTGGAGTATAAGCCGCATCAAGAGTTTGAAGAAGTAAACAAGAAAAAAAGTTTTTGCCCTCCTTGACTCCCAGGGGCACTCTGCAGGCCTCCCAAACTCACAGAGGGTTTGGGAGGCCTGCAGAGTGGTCCTGGAGGTTGGGGAGGGCAAAAATGCAATGCATGGGGTGTCTGGGAGGCCAAAAACAGGCATGCAGAGGGTTTGGGAGGCCTACACAATGTTTCTGGGGGCTGGGGAGGACAAAAATGTGTCACAAAAATGTGTCACAAAAATGTGATACATGGGTTTAGGAGGCCAAAAATGCCTCCATTTTTTGCAAAAACAGGCCCATTTTTTCACAAAAATGGGGCACACAGAGGGTTTAGGAGGTCTGCAGAGTGCTAGTAGGGGCTGGGAAGGGCAAAAATGCCCCCATTTTTGTGAAAAACTGGCCTGGTTTTGTCCTCCCAAACCCCCACATGATGCATTTTTGCGCTCCCCAGCTTTGGGACTATTTAAGTGGAATTGATTGAATAAATAGTTCTTGCTGGACAAAAGTTGAATTAAAAAACAAAATAAGATGCTGTACAAGGAAGAAGAGATGATGTTACTTTTTCAAAACACAAAGGACACCATGGAGAAAGGATTTAAGGAGGTTACAGAAAAAAATGGAAAATACTATACGAGGAATTATGAGTAAAGACCAAGGCACCAAGGAAAGGGAGGAGTCAACAGAAGAAATGGAGTAAAAGATTGAGCTGAAGAACCAGAGAATAAAAGAAGACAAGGAGGAGATAACAATGAAAATAATAGTGGCTGATGAATTAAACCAGGGGGAAGAGAGTTGAAAAGAGAATTGGAGATACAGGAAGATATTTTTGAAAGGGAGATAGGGGCCTGGGCAGAAATTTTGGAAACTAGGCAGTGGAAGAGGGTAGAGGTAGGAGAAATATCTAGATTGAGCAGCCAAGAAGTAGATACAGAGAGAGATCCAAGAGAGAAATGTGAGACGCAAGTAAAAAAAAAAAGCATAGCAATTAAAGTATTGAAGCGGGCAAGAGACAATGGATAGATGATTTCTCTTTTTTGTTGTTTGCTTTCCTTTTTCTCTCTCTTCTTTTTTTAGGTAAGTGACATGATTAAAAGTTAGGTAGGATAGAAAGAAAATGGTTTTTTTAATAAAGGGTGATATGATTATAAGTTAGAATAAGAGTTAGAAATG
>JANHFT010007919.1:201228-220317 GCA_032467955.1 Pseudoxenodon macrops | reverse complement strand
TATAAGACGCACCTGAATTATCAGCCCCAATTAGGGGGAGAAAAGGTGCGTCTTATACTCAGAAAAATACGGTACTAAATAATATTTCAACAGGATATTTAAATGTCACTATTATTATCATGTGACCTTAAAGCAAGAATGAGGAAAGGTGACAAGGATCCTAGTCTAGATCTTGAATTTTCTTCAGCTGATAAGCAGATTTCCTTAGACAAGTTAGAAAACCATTGTGGATAATGTCCAGTCTATTTCCATACTCTCAGTCAGTCCCTATATTCAGATCAGATTAGAGCAAGCACCCATACCATTCAGTTCAGTTAGTGATAGTATAGCTTGATGTAGAAACATCAAATATCAAAATACTTAATTGATAAAAAGTGCTAGCAAATGTAGCATGCAAGAGACAGACAGACAGACAGACAGAGAAAACATTGGCAATAATTTATATTACCCATTTATCTATATCTCAGTATATATTAAAAATTACATAAATTTATAGGGCCCTTGAGAATGATATTCTTCCAGTCTTAACCCTTCTATATATATATAAAAGTAAAGTAGCAGAATAGAGTTGAGAAGGGAATCTCTCTCTGTTGCCCATTATAAAGAAAACAATTTGTTGATGTATATAATGCATTCAACATGATAATATAATAACGGTATTATGATAAAAGCCCTTTCTTTTGTATTATAAATTTCATCTAAAATGACTAAATGGGGATGATATTTGAAAAAAAACAACCAGTGAAGTAGATTATATTTTTATTCAAATTCTTTATTCACAGCAATTCTCTTTAATATAAAAGACATAGTGGAGAGTGATAATTTTCTTCTTACAGTGTTAGATCAATTATCATATCAAAAAAGGCATCCTCTAGAGAACTTGTGAATTGTTAGGGAAAAACACATAAATGGTCACTACAGATGAAGCAAAAACTGGATGATATCTTCACAAGCCCTTATAGAATGCAAATATATTTGCATGTCTTTACATGTCTTATAGAATGCAAATCTATTTACATGTCTTTGCATGTTTTGTAGAATATAAATCTATACAATCTAGAATAGAAGATGTAGATAAAGTAGCTGCCTATCAACTGCAGTTTCTTTCATGAGGCCACGCCTTTTGATGACAAAGTCACACCTTCTTTGAGAATGCAGACAATGCAAAAAGAAACTCCAATAGAAAACTGATTGTGAGAAGAAAAAGAAATCTACAGCATCTATCCAAGTGCTGAACATAAATTCCACCCAAATATTATACAATCTCTTGAAATCACAATAATTTTATTATTAAAAGAATATGTAAAACAAGGTAAGTACTTATTGAAAATATGACCAGAGGTTCTAGAAAATTATTGAATCCAATTCTAAAATAAACAGTTTAGAAATATTGATGTCAGGACCTATTCTTTATGATTCTCTAATATATGAAAATCAATCATCTTTAGATCTTTCTAATCTATCTAGTAACTGCCTTAGTGGTGAAAGAAACAATTGGGATTTTAAAGCATCCTAAAGCCCAAAATGAAGATATGATTCCTTTAGAAATGTAGGAACAGAATCCAGAATGGTAAATCGCTTGATCAGAGAAATCAAACAGGAATTGTTAGGCGCTATTACAATAATTTAACAAATTATTATTTACTTTATTCATTAAACATGAAACTCAGTCAACCTGAACAAATTATTATTGTTGTTGTGGTGGTGGTGGTGATGGTGGTTGCTGTTGATGATGATCTTGGATTCATAGTCTGGGGCTGGTAAAAACTTAAAAGTTCAAGTCCTAACCAAGAACCTAAGAACTGTTATTGTTATTATTGGTGGTGGTGGTGGTGATGATCACACTGCCAGTCAGATGTTTAGAATGGATTCCTCATGTTTATCCAATTGCCAAGTATTATTATGGTTGGTTGCACAGTCAATCAGGTATTTAGATTGGATTTGGCATTTTTATCCACCTATCAAGCCTTCCCAAAGGACCTGGGATAGGCAGATGGTGTTATAGATATTGTCACAGAATGTACAGTAAGTTGTTCTGAGTAAAGCTGCCTTTTGCAATAGATGAATGATTTTTGTCAATGTTATTGGTGTTAAAGTGATGCTTCTGTTGCTTGAAGATTGTACCCTAGGCACTATTGCACTATTAATACTTACTTTACTTTCTTTTGCCACAGTCATGTTTCTATTTGCATCTCTCTCTGTCTCTCTGTCTCTCTCTCGCTCTCGCTCTCGCTCTCTCTGTCTCTGTCTCTCTCTCTCACACACACACACACACACACACACCTACACACCAGACTATATAAAATTAGAGTTATCTTTAAGCTAAGAATAAATTTCACAGCCAGAATTCTAATTGTGAGCAAAGCATGAGGTTTGGATGTTGGCAATACAAGAAAGCTTTTAAACAGGTGGATATTTCTGATTCACTCTACTTTCAGCATCTGGCATTACCCGGCTTGTTTTTTCAGGGTTTGAAAATTAAGCAGGAATATCAGTACTTGGCAGTTTCCTGAAATGAACCCATTCATCTGTAGATTTGAGAAAGAACCAGGATAGTCATACTCCACTCAGTATCAAGGATGTAACTGTAGAGGTGGTCATCAGTATTAAGTATCTGGGAGTGCAAATAACTAACAATCTGAATTGGCCTCCTCACACATCATCCCTAGTGAAATGTGTAAACCAGCATCTGCATTTCCTACATCTGATGAGGAGAGCATATTTTGAGCATGACTGAGAGCATTTTAACAAACTTCATCACTGTTTGGTTTGGTGGCAGCAGTGCCTCAGATAGAAGGTCCATACAGAGAGTGGTAAGGACAGGCGAGAAGATTATAGGAAGCTTGGTTCCCCTTATTCAGGTACTGCTTATAAACACTGTGTGCTTAGAGATCAAAACATTGTTAGAGATCACGCAGATCTACTTTACAGTCTGTTTCTGTTGCTTCCCTCTGGGAGGAGGTTTTTAAATATCTCTAGCAGGACTACCAAATTCTGTAACAGCTTTGTTCCCTATGCCATCCATCTGGTAAACTCGTAAGATTAGTTTTCCTCGCCATCTACATGTATACATCTGAACTGTATTGTTTCTCTGTGTCATATAATGTATGTGGGTATTTGGGTACATGCATATTTATTTATTTATTGGTCATGTTTATGTAGTATATATTGGAACTCTTTGAGAGCTGTTTGCAATGAAATTTCATTTTAATGTATGCCAATAAAGTTATTCTAAGTCTTCTAAGTCCATTCAAGGCCATACACAAACATTTGAAGAATACTGGTCATGCATCTATGATTTTTATGTATTGTTAGGGAGCTTTCAAATATATACTTTCTCAGAACAGCTGCACAAATTGAACCATAGATTAGTAAATGTGGTTTGGGAAGAATTTATAACATTTTTTAAGTAATGTTGAAATGGTGAGAAGTACACAGTAGCATTAGAAAACATATGCCAAATATGGAATGCCATACAAAACAATCATCAAATTAAGCCTAGTGGTACAGGCATTTCGAGCAAGGACTATATTGAAAAATCTTAATTATCTATGTAGCTTTATGGGAACTGCTGATTATTAAGATACTAGATATCTAGTTCCCGGACAATTATCTTGTTCCTTGGATGATTCACTGATAATAGAATATTTAAATTCCTTTACTCCTTGACTCTTTCTAACTTCATCAAATCCTCTATTCTTCTTCCATCTTTTGCTATAACTGTTATATCAATTACAGGTAGTCTTGGAAGAAGAAAGGTTAAATTCAAATTCTTGCAGCAGCTTGTTTCTGCCTTTTTATTATGTGCTGTCTTAGATAGCCCTTGGGTCCTTTAATAGGTAAAGTGACTTTGGGTCATCTTAGGTCACTGAACAGATGGCTAAAATGAAATTACTATGTTTTTACCTAGCTGTCTAACTTACATTTTTATCATGTATTGTATATCTAATAAAACGTTAAGCATTGAGACACTTGATGTTCCCCTAGATGTCTGTCATATCTTTAAATTATATCTCCAGATTAAAATATGCATTTTCCACCTACCTTGCTTTAATATAGCAAATGATTAGATTCCAACAGAACAGAAGCTAATTTGTGGGTTTAACAGAGACTCAGATTCAACACAGTCATAAAATCCTTTTCCGAAACACTAACCAGACATTACTATTGCTATAAATCAAGTGGCTTTTACTATTATTTCTCTGGTCTCTCTTTTTATTTACTTCACTAATGACAATGCAGTATGTATTGCCATTTAATTGGTCACTGTTTGGGAAACAAGATACTATTCTTAATTACTTAGAAAAAAGGCTAAAAAAGTTACACAAGTTTGCTTAAATATCTTTTGCTTGAGCAGGGGATTAGACTAGAAGACCTCCAAGATCCCTTGCAATTCTGTTATTCTGTTAATGGTAAGAGTCTCACTAGACTGATCTAGTCTTTCTCAGCACGATCAGAGATCAAGGCATGAATACAAATGCATAAGTTCGACCAATGCTGCTTTGTTATTGTAAGCCACCTGGACCCCTTCCTGAAAAGAATCTAGATAATCCACTTCACCAAAGTCCTCTGAAGCTGATTGCCTGCCATCCTTCTAACAACCTTCCCTTAAAAGAGAAGTTGCAGACAGGATAAAAGTTATCCTACATGGTCAAGTCCAAGGATAACTTTTTGGCAAGGGGGTATACCATTGCTTCTTTCAAGGCTGGTAGAACTATCCCCTCTCACAAAGAGACATTAAACATTACTTCGACATGTCATCACTCTGGAAGCTTGACCAACCAGGAGGGGTATTGAGCCAGGATCCTGTTGCCAGAGCTCCCAACAGCAAGGAATCTTCCTCAGAATCAACCTCAGAATCAAGTAATGAGAGAGTTGAAAATCTCCCCAGATAGATCAAGGTGAGATATGCCTTGGTTGCTCCAAGGATCTGTTCAGCTACAGTCTGAGCAATGTTGAACAACTTTATCTGACAAATGACAAGATCTTTCCTCACAGCAGCTTCACAAGGTCTCTTCTAGTCTAGACTAGAAACTTGATCACCTGAAACAGAGCTACCAGCTGGCTCTCTGCAGATATAATAAAAAGCAAAGATAATACGTCTTAATGAAGGCTCAATTTGTGGTCAACTAATTTCGCTCTTCATCTTTCAACATTGCACCCTAGGAATCACTTGTGTTGCTTTACCTCTCAGAGCTCTTTGGTAAACCAAATTGCTATATGAGATCTGTGACCACAGAGAGTCTGCACTGAAGCAATCTGGTCCAAGGCCCAGTCTTGTGTTCATTTCAAGTCACAACCAAGGCCTCAGCTAATCCATGCCCCAGAGCTTTGGGGAAGAACGCAAAGTACTTCCATCTGAAGTACACTGGGTCCATCAAGTGTCTGGGCAGTTTGATGAAGTAGGTCTCACCTTCCTTCAATATTCATACCTAATCTCTGCTGCCTTAATCATTTTAATATGGCCAAACGAGTATCAGTTGATCTTATGAGGCAAAACATTGCCCTGCAATATATTTTTTTAATACAAAAAGTAGTACAAGTATCTGCAGTGTTGTTGTTTTTTAAGTCTGAAAATGTTTTCTTTGTCATAAACTAAACCAAGGTTTTCTAACATGGTTTCTTCAACATGTAACATTTAAGTCTCACCTATTGTTAAGAATTGCTAACCATGGTCCATGGTTTTTTTGTCTTTTAATGACCCTATAATCCCTTGCATCAGGGTGGAGTCAGGGCAACTGAATGGAGCTGAGTGTTTACTGGCCGGATGTCCTTTCTATCACCAATGTGGACTTCACAGCAGATACAATCTCATTGTGAATTGTTAACCATGGTCATGCTGGCCATAAATTCTGAGAACAGCATTTCAAAGGAAATATTTTCAAAGACTGTAGTTATCACTTTGTGGAGATATGTAAATACTAATTCTGTGCTGCCCTCTAATAGATGTTTAGAGATTTGCAGACCACACCTCATTGCCCTACTATTGATGTGATTGGATAAATTGTAAACCATTTTATTTCATTTTGGTTGATAGTGTAACTCCAGTTGCTATATGAGTGGCATATCAATTTGATAAATAAAATGTAAGCTCTCATCATTAATATAAGCATGACATTTCATATGCCTGCAATATAATTAAAAAAAAACTGGCATAACCAATTTCGTTGTATACATGTGGTACAATGACAGTAAAGGCTATACTATAAGTGACTTACATGTATAATGAATTATATTTCTAGATTTTAACCAACCTTTCTCAACCTTGAGATGCGTAGATCTCAATTCTCAGAATTTCAGAATCCTGAAAGAGCTTTAGCATTGGCCATTCCCCTCATGTAACTTACTTAGAGACTTTGGATATTCAAATGAAAAATAGATTAAAAATGAAGCAGTAAATGAAGAAAACTCCTTTAAAACCTAGAAAATGAACAGAGAAGTATTTCCTCAAAGTGGAATACAATAATACACACAACAAATTCTACCTTCAGTTGTAATGTTGTTGCCTATTAAGCATCTGAAAATGAAATTGTTTTATTTGGATAGATGAGAAATCCAGGAATTTTATGTAGTCTTTTGATGAAGTTGATTTTAAAAATCACATTTCATCATTAGTACAGAGCATTTGAATTAAAATTAAAAGTTTAGCCCCTGGAAATCAATACCTGACAATGACAAGACAGTATAGCATTATCTGGGCATGACATCCTAGGGAGATATTCCAAATTTGAGAGGCTAACTCAATAGTTTCAATATGGATCAGGGCTTTCAAAGATGAACTTAGTGCAGATTTAGAAATATTTCTGTGTTGTTGAAGTATGAGAAAACTTTGTATATAATACCAGCATTTTGAATTGGTATAGACAATGACTTAACTCCAGTAAAGATGAAGATATATTAGTATTAAGGGATCATAATGTCTATTTAACAATTCAGTTGACATATTTGATATTTGGTGAAGTTTCCAAAAGCTTCCCCCTCTCTCCAAAAAATACTCTTAATTGGATCAATGCTAAATAATACACCAAAAATATTAATTGACCAGTCAATTTAAATTAAGATGAGTTAAATTCAGTCAAAAGGCACTCCTTCATGCAAATATTAACTTCACCCATTCATTTCTTTAGTGGTATTATTAAACTCATTTTGCTTACACAGAAAACCAAGAAAAAGTAAAGAGAAAGAGTAGCAGAAAAAGAAGTATCTCCCTTAGAGAGATGCAAGGCACACTGCAAGGCTTAGTAGCATGAAATTCACTTTCCAAAACTGATTAGCTATAGTGTCTATGCCATGCTTAGTGATAGTACTAGTGACATCATGAAGACATTCCAATAAGACTCTGCTTAAAGATTTCACAGGGCACTCTACATTCCCTGAATAAAATGAGGCTTTAGTAATTCCAAAACGGCAACTTTTGACTAAGTTACAAGTTGGTAAGAAAATATATTTGGGTTAATGGTTGATTGGGTCAAGTAAGAACGTGGCCTTTTAAGCTTGCCCAAAAGAGAACAGACTAATGTTATCTTGTTGACAAGTTAGTTTTCCCTAAAATTAGAGAAAGGAACAAGGGATTTAGCTATCTTTAATTAGATGCTGATTAATAGGAAAAATTTATGAAATGAATAGTGATGGTTACTCTGAGAGAACATGATCATGCAATGCTCAGAATCCTTAATATTAAAGGAACAAAAGCTATCTTAGGCAAGCATATTCCTTGGAATCAAAGGAAGCGATTTTAAAAAGTAGAAACAATAATTAGAATTTCATGCAAGCAAAGGAAGTAACAGGAAGAAAAATTCAGTTACTAAAAGCATTCTATCACACAATCTCAATGAGTAGAACCTAACAGAGGAAACGTGGCTGCAGAAGAAGTTCAGTGACAACTGACTACTGAAATAACACACAACTAAAATAATAAAAGTAGAAGGAGGAACTTATCACTAAGGAAATGTTCAGACAAATAGTCAGGAATTGCAAGAGCCAAGAACATTAAAAATGATGGAAGAACAAAGGATGAAAAATATTTAAAGCAATTTAAATTCTTACTGACCATGACAAGATATTAAAAGGTGATGTCCCACCTTTAAAAAAGAAAAGAAAATCATGAATTTTTATTTTTGTTTATTCTTTACTCAGAAAAAGGCTAGGGTCCCATCAAAGAAGCATGATGAGCAGACAAAATTGTAGCTTGAGGCTGATAGAGATGTGATGAAGTAACTTTTTAAACACTATCAGTGATTCACTTTGGGTCCAAATGAATGTCATTATGTAGCACTGAAATGCTGACAGATCCTCAGTTCCTGATTAGTAATTTGGGCTACAATGCCACCTCTACTAGGGAGATCTCAAATGAGAACTGAAGCCATCAATGAATGTTGACCATACTTATCAAACTAGAGAGGCATATCAAGTAGGGCCCACTAGCCTTCATCCTAGATCTTGCACTCTTCAATATTTTTATTAGCGACTTGAAGGAGAGAGGTGGAACGGGGAAGTTTATTAAATTTGTAGACAACACAAAACTGGGTAGAATTGCCCACAATTAAGGAATATATCTTAATATGTCAGAAAAGTATAAGAAAATAGCAAAATAAAATACAGAAGAGGTAAACATGCATTTAGAAAAAAGTAATCAAAACTCACTGATGACTCACAGCTGACTCATCACAAGACCATCAATTGACACACTGAAACCAGGGGTGAAATGCTCCCTAACCGGTAGTGATAAAAACGACTAGTTCAGGTGAACTGGTAGTAAAAAAGAAAGAAAAAGCTACCAGTCCTGGTGAACTGGTAGTTAAAAAAAGCTACTGGTTGGTTCGAACCAGTATTTCCAATGATCAGCTGTGCTGCGTGGTTTATATTCACTAGAAAGCAGGAAATCCTGCTTTCTAGGTAATCTAAATCACGCGGCACAGCTGTTCCCCCCTCGCTGTTCTACTTACCTTAGAAAAGGCTCTTTTTTCTGCACAAAGCATGTGTTTGGCACGCACTGTGCATGCATGTTCAGCATGTGTCTGGTGTGCACTGTGCTTGTATGTGCACAATGTGCTTTTGGTGCACATCGTGCATGCACGGCCAACAAACTGATGGCAATCCTCGGAGGATTTCACCACTGACTGAAGCCTTTATAAACAGAAGAACACTGACATCCCCTAAACTCTGCTGAAGATGTTACCTAGTCTGGTAATGAAATGTTCAGAAACTAACCCACAAGCTTGGAGAACAAACTTTCACCCTCAATCAAATATTCAAGAAAGATGCATTGTACCTTGCTAGATATGTAGATATGAAAAGATACTGTAGTTGGAGCAGATCATAAATGAAATTTATATAATTGCTGAAAAAAAGGCAAATGTAAGCTTAGGTTGTATTATTACAATCCATGATATTTTCCAGAATATGAGAAATACAGTAAGAAACATTTCAATTGTAGTTTCTGTAGTTGAATATTGTGTCCAATTCTGGTCACCCCACTTTAAAAAGCACTCAGATCAAAATCAGAACTATTTCAATGAAATAATGGGAATATAAGAAATGCTTGACTAAGGAGGGTAGGAAAACACTCTTGATGTACCTGGAGTATTTTCATACACATGAAACTTTTTCATTATACAAGAATGTGGAAATGTAATAATGGGTTTAAGTAGCAAGAAGGCACGTTTCTTTTAAAAATCAAGAGAAGAGTATTATAAAAGCATTTTGACAGTGGAACCAATTCTTTGGAAAGATAATAAACTCTCTCTTTCCCCAGACTTCATTTTTTTCTTCCCTGGTCACTTATAACATCTAGCATCAGCCAGTTATTACTGGAAGATATAAAGCCTCTCCTTGTTACTATATAGACTCAACAATAATTGGATGACTCTAGAAGAGGCCATACAAAATGGGCATATTCAAGAAGAACTGGGTCACCTGAGCTTTACAGTGGCTTAAACTGGATTCCTGCATTGAATAGGAGATTTGATTCAGAGACCTAAATGGGCCTTTCCAGCTAAACCTTTCATTCTTATGTTCCTCTGTAAGCTTAGTAAGAGAATTGTCCCTCTCTAGAAGACCATTAGATTCACAAAAATTACAGTTCTGAAGTGACAGTGAAAGGGATGCTGCAGCATGCAAAGAAACATTCCCTCTTTCAACTCAGCTCTTCAAAAGGCACTCGCTTTATTTGACTTTAGGAACATCTCTCTGGTGATATCAAAATTATTTCTCACTTTCTGAAATGCATTATAGGCGGCTGTTAACTCAGCTACCAAGATGAAATGTTGTTTTATCTTAGAATGTTAATTGCACCAAGAAGTTAGAATCTTGTCTGGATTTATGTGTGTCTTGCTTTTAAAAATTGCTTGTATCCATTGAATAGTTTCCTGTCAAAAAGAAAACCAGTGTAAACATTCATAGAAACATACAATTGGAAAGAAGCTGGGATTTCATCTAGTCCAGCTCTAGTCCATGATCATCCAGTCTGTTTGAAGAACTCCAGTAGAAGAAAAGCATAGACAAGGCTAGAGTGAATGTGTAGTGTGAGAGGAAGGTGCCACATGAATCACAGATGTTGAATGTTTGATAGAAGCATTTTGTGCTCAGGTTCTATTCTATTCCCTTCCCTCCCTTCTCCAAAGGAATGTGTTAGTGAGGTGGAAGTGGAAAGGTATGGGATTTAGAGAGCTGGTTGATACTGAGCAATAGAAATGAGTGACAGCATTGAAGTGGTGATGGACATTGGGAGATATGGTGGGTCACAGAATTTGAGATGTTCTCAAAGAAGGCAGACTCAGTTAATGTAACCACATTGCAGTCCCTTATGCTCAAACCCAAGACTTGGTTTCTGGAGTGTGGGAGACACTGGATTCTGGTTGTTCCTGCTCATGTGGTCCATTTTTAATTATCTAACGAGGACTAACCCAATATACATTACAGAAACATGGTTGGATGCAAAAGGTTTCTTTCTCAGAAATATACCCTTCTGGGCTTTGAGTATAGTATTAGCCACCATGCTGGGATTGGGTGTGTGTGTGGTTATTTTCATCTGGTGTAATGAAAAGAAGAAATAATCTTGAGGACCAGAAGAAGAAACCACAAATAAGACAATGGTCATAAAAAGAAATTTGAGTCCAGACTAGAAATGTAACCTGACCAAATGTCTCAAACAAACCCCTCCTTGATCTTACAAAGATAAAGGGGAGGAAGGGGGGAGAGCACATTCAGACTTTCAAGATTCTGTTACTGTAATCTTATAATAAAAAGTAACAATAGGATGCATGACTTTGCATTCCTTGCCACTGTGACTGAGTTGGTGGTGAAGTTCCTTTGATTGATATTCTTGATGGATTTCAATCTGTCTTCTCTGGGCCTGGATTCAACAATGACTTAGTAGTTCATGCCCACTGTGGCAACCATGAACCGGATCAAATTTATGTAATGACCCAACTCACAGCATTGATCACATATTACATCTGCTTTTTTGGCTAGGGATGGTGGCAGGTTGATCTAGGGTTGGGGAATATTTACATCCATCCAGCAGCCTCAAAGGAGTCAGTGGTTCACAACCCTCTCATTAGGCCATCCTTAGACCTGATTGCATTGGACAACTTTTATCTAGTCTCCAACCTCTTCTTTTCAGGGAAGGTTGTTGAAAGAGTGGCAACTTATGAGCTTCAGAGCACCCTGAATTGCATCCTCCTAGATGGATCCCTTGCAATTGTTTAATATAATTGATATTCTTCTGAACTTGGCCTAGTGGGGTGGGAATGTACTGTTTTATAGTAGTTCTCTAATTTTCTCCATGATTATTTCCAGGGTAGAAAAGTGGAAATTCAAGATCTAAGAGCTCAGTTGTTTCACCCCTTCTATTTAATATTGACATATAGCTGCAGAGTGAGTCATTCAGTAGCATGAGATGCAGTATGATGAGCACATTGATGATATTCAATTGTATATTTCTACCCTTCTGGATAATGATGCCATTCAAGCTCTTACCCATAACTATAAAGGTATGGTTGGGGAGGAATCGGTTATGGCTTAAACCTAGCAAGATAGAATGGCTCTGAGTTTTGGAATCTCCTGGATCTGGAGAATTGCCATTAACAGACAAAATCTGAATGCAGTCATTCAACCAACTGTGGTTCTATCTAATACTAGCATACTCGATCCCATACTTTACCATTTTACTAAGAAACATTATGTCATATCTTTGTCTTGAATTGATTAAGAATTATGATTTGACATTCTGATGTTGCTTATTCAGGGTTAGAGCATCTGCAAGGGAGGAGAGGGTCAAGGACATGAATATAGCAGGTATTGATGATTGACTCTCAACCTCTTTTTAGATTTATGTGATGTGTGTGGTGCAGTTTTCTGAGTTTGTATTCATTTGTAGCCTGCCCTTTTTTGCAAAATATGAATACATCTATACCAAAACTCTTTATATAGGTGATTTCTTAGCCAGCCTCCATAATTAACTGCTAACAACATAACAAGATCGTGCTGTAATATAACCAATTTTGAAATCTTAAATTTCACATTATTCTCATGATACAATCTTGTTTCCACCAGGCTTTTGTGGAGATTACTGACAGGGAAAACAGCTGGCTCTTGTAGAAGCAGATAATTGATGAGTGATTAGCTATGTATGAGAGTCAGGATCATAAAAAGTGCCTCAGAGCAAGAGTAGAGAAGTCAGACCTTCTGGTGTTAGAAACAGAAACTCCTAGGATTCTTCTAGTTGATCATGCTGGGTTGCTGGGAATTGTAATGGTTGAACAACATCTGGAGGACCACAGATTTTTTGCCCTTCTTATGGATGCTTAGAGGAAATTATGCTAATTATATCACTAAGAAAAGAGCTGTAAAAGGAATTCACTTTTGCAGGATTAATATTGTAATATGATTTTTTTAGATGTGTATTAATGCAGACATGAGATAGTATAAGCTTATATGTGGACATTTGCAAAAATATGGACAGGGATAATATTATCCACGCTGATATTGTATTCAAATTCATTTTACTAAGTCTTCATAGCATTATTTAACTGAAAGGACCTGGGATATTCCTACTCTGTCTGACCTTGATGACGATGATGTTATCCATTAAGTCAGGCCTGACTCTTGGTGAGTCTATGGGCCACATCTTTCCATGTCTTCCAATCTTGCAATATTCCTTTGAGTTGTTCCATGCTCTGGTGTCAGTTTTGATGGTGTCCAGCCACCATGTTCTTTGGGTACCTGGTTTCCTTTTACCGCTAACTCTTTCAAGCATAATTGCTTTCTCCAATGAATTCCCCCCACATGATATGGCCAAAATAAGCGAGACACAATTTTGTGATTTTGCCCTGTGTGAACTTATTGGCAAAGAATCCCAAATGTTCTTATAATGTTCAAACACATTTTCTTTTCATCTCCCATGAACATCCCTCCATAAAAGCACTTTCCCTTGTAGAGTTCCTCAGAGAACCAATATGTAACCTGCCATTGGCACACAGGAGAGTCCACAAAGCAGGGAAACCCAATCTCTCTGAAACAGAGCATGATCCATATATCACCTAAGGTGAACTGAACCAATAGTCCCTGTCATATACGAATATACTTGGTTCATGGTTTACAGTGGAGTAGGTAAAATGTTTCCTTCAATTTATTATTTTCTGATCCTTTCAAGGACTGGTAACATGTTTAAAATGCTTGATTTATGTTTTTCTGTTTGGTTTCTGATTTAACAAAACATGGCTTAACACAATACAGGTAGACCTCAATTTGCAATCATAATTGGGACCAGCATTTCCACTGCTAAGAGAGGGGGCTATTAAGTGACACCTAATTTTATATATTTCTTGTCATAGTTATTGAGCAAATCATTCCATTGTTAAGTGAATCATGGTGTCTTTAAGTGAATCTGGCTTCCTCGTTGACTTTGTCAAAAAGATGGCTGAGAAAGTTGCAAATGGTGATCACATGACCGCAGGATGCTGCAACCATAGTAAATACCTGTCAGTTGCCAAGCACTCAAATTTAGATTACATAACTGTGGGGATGCTGAAATGGCTGTTAAGTTGTTGTGAATCATTTTCTTTTTGTAGCATTATAATTTTGAATGCTCCCTAAATGAATGGTTGTAAGTCGAGGACTACCTGTATATAAATCCACGCTACAGTACATCCTTTTTTTCATTTATAATGGTTGGTGGGGTGGAGAGAGGCGAATAGCCAAGTTTTCAGCCCACTCATTTAAAGATAGATGTATGTAAGAATCAATTGGAATACAAAGTATTCTATGACCACCAAGTGAGTTAAACAGGGTTTTCTGTCTAAGCAGGGGGTTGGACTAGAAGACCTCCAAGGTCCCTTCCAACTCCGTTATTTAGTTGAGATATTAGGCTTAAGATGTTGCATCCTGAAACTGTAATACAGATTACCAGATATGGAAAATTAAAAAATAACAGATGATATCTTTCTACCTTTCTATCTTTCTAGCTGTGTAGCTGGACAGATAGATAGCTCTATCATTTATGTTTTACTTTCCAACAAAATGTTTTATAATAATTGCCATCATTCTTCACTGTACTCAGCAGGTCCATGTTAGGTATTTTTGTAGCCGTAGAGAACTTGTTTGACACTGCCTTCTTCTGACATGTTTTTCAACTTGCTAGACTATATCCCTGCTATTCTCTGGTGATCTCCCATTTAAATACTAGTCCACCTGAACCCTGATTATTTTCTGTAAAATTAAATCAGCTGTTCCCACTAGCTAAGGTATTTGGGGATTTTAGATAATGGAAATGTTCTCTTTATACATCCAAAGCAGGTAAACTTGACTCCCTAATGAACAACTGCCCTTGAGCAAGATTTGAAAACATAAAATGTATTGTTTTTAGAATATTCTTCTTCTACAGGAGGTACATAAGTATTTGTATTGTGAACTAAAGCAAACCACAAGCTTTTTGAAGATTCCATAAATTGATAACATGAACTAAAATGCATAAGTTGGAGGTTAAGTGCCTAAACAGCAACAAAAACAAGGAATAAAGTAGTAGCGAAGCATAAGAATGATTTCCTAATGCAGTAACGAACTGATCTGATTTGTACTTTTCTGACTCATATACAGGTCAGAACACAATTATCTTTTAGATTTCACACTTTTTCAAGTATGTACTACACTTGTCAGGTCAAAAAACTACTTAAGATGTATATTTTAGGATAAAATATAAATATGCATTTTTTTGAAAAAAGCATTTACAGCATTCAAATATGCAGATTTATATGAATTTTCATGAGCATTTATTTCTTTAAATGCTAATTAATAATGGGGGACAGAAGAAACAATTATGCAAACAAGCTTATGAGAAATTGCCATGGGCCAGAAACAGATTGTTCTACTTCCTCTAGTGAATCAAAGCCTAGAAGGCTAATTCAAGAAACAGTTAAAGGGGACTCACTAATGGAAATTCAGTTAGCACAGCTAGATAATTCAAGTTTTTTTTTAATTAGACTTGCTCTTTGTTTTAGGTCAGAATATTGAATCCATTCCTGCTTCATATCTTTAGACTTAGAGAGTTTCCTCAGCATGTCATGCGAAAAGAACCATGCAGCTGATCAAAAGTCAGAAATAAAAATGTATTTTTTGTCTGTCTGTCTGTCTTTCAATTTATCCATCCAAATTATATCACTTCCATTTTCTGAAGAAAACTCTGGGTGTTTTTTTTTTTAAGTAGGCAAAAACGAATCTTTTTTATTTAAACCAACCAACCTTATGCACTCATGCCAGAGCATCCATCACTAAGTTTTCAGCCACAATGCCTAGAGAAAGAGCCAGGTCTTCACAGTCTTCCAAAAGACCAATAGAGATGGGGTTGTTTGGATCTTGAAGGTGAAGGCATGCATCTTGACCAAGAAGGAACACTTGTGGCCCACTGTTTAACTGAGAGTACCAGAGCATTCCTAAATTTGATGGGGCAGGCAGAATCCCCTGGAGAGAGATAGTCCAACAAGTAACCTGGTCTCACATCATGTTGGGTTTTACATCTTGAATTACACTGTGAAGCTTATTGAGAACCAGTGTGGCTCATATAGGAGTGGTCAATAGGAGTCAAAAAGAACTTGATGGCACATTAAAATCAAGTATGTATGTATGTATGTATGTATGTATGTATGTATGTATGTATGTATGTGTATCTGTACACACACACACACATATACCGGTATATACATATGCACCATTGTGCCTACTGTTCCTGGCTTACTGTCCTCATTTATCTATACTTACTTTCTATATGTTTATGTTTATACCTATACCTGCTATCTTGTATGTTTGACAAATACAATAAATAAATAAAAATAAATAAATAAATAAAACTTGTGTCCTTAAATCCCTCTTGAAAATGTCGTAATTTCAATATCAATCTGGGAGAATCCTTACACATCATTATACCCATTTTTATTATATATTATTTTTCTACAGTTACTGTCTCTAATGTATCATGCTGTACTGATATAAGCAGGTCTGTTCTGAGTTATGAATCCTCAAATTCAGAAAGTTGCAGATGTGTAATCTGGTTCAGGAAATGTTAATTGTGCTACGTTCACATTCAAATACGATCTGAAGTATTTTTTTCTCAATCTTTTAAAGGTCAGCCTTTAAGGAGGGGAGGGAGGAAGATTTCAAAAAAAATAATAATAATCCAAAACATAGCTGGGCAAATTTCAGACAGAGGCACTCCTCTATTTTCATACATCCAGGGTTTAATGATACATATTATCGTCTGCACATCTGCCAACTTGAGACTAAGGCCTGTGGCAATCCATTATCGAAGATCTTGAGCTAAGCCTAGGGAATTAGATGAATGAGACCTAGATTTCCTCAGTGCCCAGCAACAGCTCAGTCCCTGCTTCCCATTGGATCTCCTTTTACACATTAATACAATATTTTTCTATTGTTTCTAGCTCCCCAATCAGTTTTCCTTACCCCCACCCAATCAAGATTGTGAGAGCCTTGGGTCTCAACCATAGTCTACCTAGAGATATTCCAGGAGACTGGGTTTGGCCCAGCCTCTAGTTCACTTCCATCTCTGGCTTCTTTCACCCTTCATTCTCAATTCTCTCACCTTGGAGTCTTGAACCTCCTGCTGTATTGCCTTTTTTCTTCTTCAGGAAGAAAATGGAAGACTCACATGGAAGACTGTTCACCTATGCACAAAAATACTCCTTCTCTCCCTTTCTCTAATGGTGGTTTCTAAGCAGGCAGAGACTGAAGTTACCTTCCCCCCCCTGATTTTAGTCATATCAATCCTTTGCATGACATGGCTCTCTGGCTCTCAACAAGAGCATTGTATTTCTTAAAATATGGCAGTTTATCAGCTATTTCCTCCTCCATCATCATTCCTTTTACTTCCAACCTTGTTCCCGTCCAACCATCTGTAATCCATCTTCTCTGTCACCATCCAACTTGTGTTTATCTCTCATCTTCCAATTTTCTTCTGCTTCTAATGTCTTCCATAACATTCCTGCTACCAGTTCTTTTCCTCTAGATATTCTCTTCCCTTTCCCTCAATCTCTATATTGTACCTCCAGCTTCTTTTCATTTCAACTTCTTCCTCTTTCTGCTTCTACTGTTACTGCATCCCACTCCCTTCCAAAGAACCATATCCTAAGTCATTAGTCTCAGCTCTCACCATCTTTCCTAAGCCCCTCTCTACTCCATAGCATGAAAATTCTCTACTAATATCTCTCAAAATCAATGACAGTCAGACAACCAAAGTCAATTCACCAGTTAAGATCCAATTTAAATTCATGCAGGTAGTCAAGTGACATAAATTTTATTGGAATTATTAGACAAACACTATTATACCTTATATTTATTTTAAAATGTATGTCATTTAAAGAACCAATATTTCATTTGCCAAAGTTATGTTTTCTGGCAAAGCTGATAAGAGAAATTTTAATTCCAGGACAGTAGAACTTGTTTGTTTAGAGGGAAAGTGGCTAATGAAAACCTAATTACATTTGCTGTAGTTGGCAAGTAAGAACTGTGGATTTCATGAGAAACACCATCAGCTCCCCCAATCTTTGTTTATGTGAGAAAGGTTTTCAAGGTCTTTGTATGTGTGTCTGTGTGTTTGTGTGTGTGTGTGTCCACGAGCATTGTATTTGTGCATATATTATATACTGTAAGTATGTAAATATGTATATAGGGTGTACCAAATGAAAGTCACATAGGCAAAGTCCAGCCCCATAAACATTTTATTATGTAAATTGCATTAAATGTTTGAATTGGTTGACATTTTCTAAACCCTTCCCTATTTGTTTAATACATGACCTTTTAACTTTCCTATGTACAGTAATATTTTTGACAGAATTAATAAAATGTATTGTGATTGGCTTATAGGGCCTAACCTTTGGTACAGCTTCTCTGTATGTATTTGTTGTAATGCTATTTTTTTTTTAAAGGATGGGTTAATGCCACAGCTATTTTTAGAGCAGGAAATTTAAGCAGGATGTCTAGCAAAGCCAACCAATAAGCTCAGAATCAGAAAATGGAGGAAAAATGCATCAGATGGATTTCAAGTTCAGTAATTAAGGCTGTAATGCAATACAGAGGTATCTGGGAGTATATACAACTGAAGTCAGTGAATTTGTTGCTGAACAAGTGCGCACAGGAGTGCTTTATAGAAAATGTATTTGCAATAATATCTTAGTCTAAACAATCTCCTTGAATTTGGATATGAAATTACCTTTAACACTCTCACTGACCCAGATGCTTCTGTCTCTATAGAGACAATTACATTGTTATTAATATGCATCCAAAAATCATCAGGAAGGGATCAAAGTGAGATGAAATGAAAGAATATTCATAAGGGTGAATGTTGGATTTTATTTCCTGGTTAGCAACCACAAAAAAAGGTTCTTCTTTCTCCTGAATGGCCTAAGTGACTTCTGCAAGAAAGCTTGAAAGGTTTTTTGTGACCTTTGTACTCTATAGCTGTATATTACCATATTTTTCAGAGTATAAGACACACCTGAGTTTTTTGGGAGGAAAATAGGGGGGGGGAATCTGCCTAACAGATATTCATCTGGCTAGCGTCCTTAGTCTGGTCAGCTTCAG